>MNCI01008746.1:1442752-1455922 GCA_015680685.1 Gnetum montanum
CCAATGTCTTCTCAAAAGTGTGATGTATGAGACCTCCCAAAAGTCCTAAAAAAATGAGATTCCAATTGAGATTCTTCCTTTTCTTCCTTCCTCTCCTCCTTTCCTTCCTTTGAAGCCTTTTTATAGGGTTCCAAGGTAGGTAGGGAAGTTACATATTTAAAAATATCTCACCTAACTTCTCTCCCAAGTAACTTGACCAACCAATTAGAAGATTGCTTACCCAACAAGTTAGGAAGCATTAACTTAGGAGGTTAGGAAGTTAGGAGATAAATATTGCTTTGAAAAATAATTCCAAAATTTCATATAATTGTTCACAATTATAGCTTTAATAGCCTTTCATTTTTACTTAAAATTTGAAGAATGGTTATTGAAGCTCCTAGTGAGTTTATAAACAAGGCGCTAATATAATATCTACCTTGGCATAAATATTGCTGGTACCTTAATCCTAAATATTTTATGTGCACTTGCACCCGAATGAAAATGGCTGGAAAAATTTAAATTCGAAACACCAAGCCTGAATGTGAAGGCGCTAGGCCTAGAACTGCCATCGAATACTTCCGAAAAAAATATATCCCGCCTTGCCAGAAATTGTTGACAACCACCACCGCGGAAGAAGGCTCTGCCGCTACATCCGGTGTCGTTGTTCTATACATTCGGTTGCTGGAGGAGAAAGATATGGAGATAGAAACGATGTATTGGACATATGGCCCTAGACATGGGGTTTTCGGTTGCCTGGAACTGTTTTATTTTGCCCTAATTTCGCTTAGGGCTTCCTGCGTTTTTGTATTTCTACAGATCATTTTTTAATTCCTGTCGTAGATTTCAAGGTAACAGAGATATGAGCATCAGAGAATTCGGCATTAGGTAAGGTAGGTTAGGAACGGCCCTGCAACGGCCAGAAAAATCTTCACGCGGTGCACGCCTTGCAGGACACATTGGCGTCATTGGAGGCGGGCGGATCAATTGCATAAGAAATTTAAAATTGAAACGGTTTCTGCCTTGGAAGTGGCAACCCCTAAGCGAGTTCTTCTTCCACCTTGAATCTGCGTCCCTGCAAAAATTGTTTTTTGTTTGTTTTTGGCACTACGCGACTAGCAAAGACGTCACTGATTTAGGGCCAAAAGGAATAGTTGATTCTGCATGAAATGAAAGCCATTATAGGGCAAAGAGAACCTTGCATTCCCCTGCCTTGGTACCAACACGATCCCTGTAAACAAAACGGCATTCTCCTGGACTGTTTTCATTTCTTTACAGCAATTTCATCTATTTCTTCCTAGCGCGTACAGTGGCTGGAACTGTGTTTATTTTTTTTTTTGTAGTAAAAACATTATCCAAACCTTACAATAGTGACTTTGATATTTCTCATTGATGCATCCATAAACGAGATCGGCTCTTTTAGCTTTTCAACTCTTTTCATCCTTCCTTTTGCAAAGGAGCATGATGAATTTTTCTTTTCTTGATATTAACTCTTGAAAATGAAAATATTATATCTTCATTTCCTAATTTTCTACATGAAACTTCTAGTATAAAATATCAATAAGGCTCAACCATCATATATATTTTTGCTTTGAATATCTTCTATGGCTTATTCATATTTTATCACCTTTGTTGTTCCATGAAATGGCTAAATGTGCCAACACATAAGAATAAGGTTTGATAAATTTTAGGGTCCAATCAACCATGATAATGTGTCCCCAGGGTCACTAGTGCTATTGGATAAGGTTTTAGTGTCAAAATTGTTAATTTTGATGATTTCTTAGGTTTTGGAAGGGCCAAATACCTATTGACTATGCTAGCATGTTGTTCCCAATGTAGTTGAGATGTTTGAGATGAAAAATGGTGAGTTTGGCTTATTTTCCAAGGTTTCATGATTTCAAGATTCTCTACAGGGTTCTAGATCTTTTTGGGGATCAATTTTGGCTATTTTTGAGTTTTTTTGGGCTTTTCCAAGTTGACTACACTAGGCTACACTAATGATTATGCTAGCCCAAGATAGTCACACCAACCCCATCATAGTTAAGATTGGGAACTATTAAAAATGATGAAAATAGATGAATTTTATGGTCAAACAAGCTCTAGTGAGATTTTAGAGTTTGTCAAAAGTAGACTTGAGTTCTTTACTATAGATTTTGGTCAACTTTGGGTGGACTACATAGGGGTCTAGTAGTGAATACACTAGTCCAACATAGTCATAGGCTCCCTCAATATAGTTGAGGTTTGAAAGTGTAAAAAATGAGAAAAGTGAGAAGTTTTGTCTTAGTCTTCAACTTTATTGAGTTTTGGGGCTCTTAGGAAGTAAGTTGGACTAGGAAATCACTTTTTTTAGGCTTTCTAGATGGATTATGAGGCACCACAAGTGACTATGCTAGCCTAGCATAGTCACCTTTAGAAAATGAATTTTTGGGCTAGGAAATGATGAACTCTTACTTCTATGTTCCATCTAGCATGGTCCTAAGGTCTCCAGAGGTGAATCTGAGCTTAGAAATGATTTTTCTAAGGTTTTCAAGTGGACTACATTGGACACTATATGTGACTATGCTAGCCTAGTGTAATCACCCCATTCCTAGTGTAGTCATGCTTGGGAAACCCATTTTCATGGTTCTGTAAAGGTTTTTTGGATGATTGATTAGCAGTCTAAGGTCACTAGGGGTCCTAGGAAGGTGTGAATGTTGTGAAGTGAGGTTTGGAGGTGTATATGGGTCTGTATAGTTAGTTTAATCCACAAACCCTATAACTACATTGAGCTAGTATAGTCATTAGGTTTCTCTAGCATAGTCATCAATGTTGACTAGGTTTTTGCAAAGTTTGGTGAGTTTGACCTAGTTTCAAGGTTGCTAGGAGCCTTGGCTAGGTTGGGGAGATGGCATTATCATTTGGAATCAATTGGAGGCTATATGAACTAGGAATGGTCTATCCCATCTTGGACTATGTGGGGCCAATGTAGCCATGCTATTGCCCAGTGTAGTCACATCATAAATCCTATTTGTAGCAAAGTTTGATGTTATTTCTATGTTTGATGATTGCCAATATTAACTCTTAGCTACTAGTTTAGGTATAGGGTTCCATAGGTTAATGTTCAATATGAATGGGCTACTTGGAATTGGAAAAAGGTAACATATCCCACTGGACTATGTTGAGCCAATGTAGTCCATCCCTAGGTTAGCATAGTCACATGGGATGGCCAATTTCTGGATGAATTTTGGAGTTCTCTATAGTTTCTTTATCATGGTTATCAATACTTACCTTCCTCACTTGGTTATGAGCTTTTTTTATAGCCTTGATATAGGACTAGGGATTTGATTTTTGGAGGATGGATGGGATATGACATTTATCTTAAGGTTTCCATGAGTTTAAGTCCAACATAGTCAGGCCTGAAAAGCAAAAATCCCCAACGTTATCATGGTTTTCTTGGGTTATTTTTGGAGTGTCTAGTGGGGACAACATGAAATTAGTAAGTTTCGATTGGAAAAGCTTCTAATAACCTAGCGTAGTCCCTAGTTGCTAATTCCATCATCAAGTAAAGTAGGTGTGGTGGATGAAAACTAGGATTTTCATGTGAACACTTAGGCTTAAGGTTTTGTCTTTATGATTTTCATTTGTAAAATCATTATTATTTTCCTAGTTTCCAGATACTATGCCTAGGTTTGTATCTCTATGCTTACTACTGTTATCATCTTTAGCATAGTTAAGACATTCCTTACCACTAGTGTTAGTGTAGTCATCTTAGGACTACTGAAAACCAAGATTTCTCACTACTTTTTGTACTTATTTTCTACATCATGACAAAAAAGAAGGCACTTACAAAGAACTCTACCTTTGAGGAGGCAAATGCAACTTCCCATAGCTGTCACATCTTCCATGTCCAAGGATAGGAGAAGGTTCCACCACCACTTATTCGAGGTACATAGCCTTACCTATTTTTCCCACTTATTCCTTCTATTCCATTTATTTGGTTTATGTCATGTGTTCCATTTTTCAAATATAGGTCTATGTATTCATTCATTTGGAATTTTGTGAAAATCCCATCATAGTTTTAGGTCATGTTTATTTTTTTCTAACATTACTTTAGTTTTGTGTTTTGTTTTCATTGTGGAACAAGTGATCTTTTCACGGATTACATGGGTTTTCTACTTTTCTCACCCAAAAACGTAACACCACTTGTGAATTTGTTCCTAAGTAAATGGTTATGTTTTTAAATTTTTTGGCACTATGGGATTATTTCCTACTTTTTTTCTATCAATTATATTTTTGAGCCACTTGATTTTTCCTTATAGATAATTTTTTATAGATGTTTTTGTCAAGCTATGTCAGGTGGGTCTTCTATTTTTAGCTATTTTCTAGTGGAAAATTTGTATCTTTTATATAGTAAACGGTCATGAATTTTTGTGTTTAATGGTTATGGTCATTGACTTCATTATTTAAGGATTCCAATGATGGGAGAATCATTTAATTTGGATGAATGTTTTGTTTCCAACAGGTGTTTCCATTAGCTTGGCTGAAATGGGGTTTTGGTCATGATGGCCATGGTTAGGTCAATTTTGTAATTTTTTATGTGAATAATAGTTCATTCATTTATATTTTCTTATTATTGGATTATAGTTCATGGTTTTGCAATTCCAATGAATGTGAAATCATCGAATTTTGTTAAGCATTTAATTTTTTATGGTCATTTCTATAACATCACGCAAAATCATGATTTTGAGGCTCTTATGCATTTACACTTGTTAAGATGGGAAATATTGAGACTTTGAAAACTTTTTTCCATCAACATCCCATGATTCTAGGGATAGCCTAAGATGTTAGGAAGGGTTTAGAGGTGATCTGGATTAAGTTAAAATTTGTTGATTTTTTATGAGTGATTTCCTATGGCCATTTTGGTGTGTAGTGTAAATTTTAGTTGTAGATTTGAATTATGCTTTGAATTTTTCCTGTGTGGAATTCAACGTGAAAACTAAAATTTCAGTTCTTCACTATCATTTTCATGTTTTCGATTCCAAACTATCAATTCCATGTTTTTAGTTGCAAACAGTCATTTTCACACTTTTGCCTTTAAATCATCATTTCCATTTAAGTGCAAACTGCTGCAATTGGTATTTTACCTAAGTCTTTTTTTCTATGTTGAATGGTTATAAAGCCTAAAAAGTTCATGTGTTGTAATATTTATTCGTCTTTTAGTTATTGTATTATGATGTTTTAATTTTGGAGTATGCACCATTATAACAGTTGTGTTGTCTTGATGTAGGGCCTTCTTAAAATCCATCCTAATAGTCTTAGAGCTAGTGGGGCTCTTGTGCTACATCCTTCTACCAAGATCCAACAATCCACTTCCCAAGATGGAGTTGGGACACTACGCCATGTGGTTTAGACTAGGGACTAAGGAGTTCCTTGCTTACCTACTTTAGAATTTTAGTGTGATAATTTGGTCACACTTGGCATTTGAAATAGTAGTAGTGATAGTGGAAACCCTTTTGCCTAGTTCCTGTAGCATGATCATCAAGTTCATGGTTGATGATCTCAAGGGCTATTTAGATGGTGAAACTAATGATGAAATGACCACTGTGGACACTCACAAATTATTAAAAATTTGGCAGATGCTTGAATTCAACTAGTACAACATGGACAATACCTTGATTATTGACCACTATGCTCATACATTGTTCCAAAATCCTCCAAGCACCATCTACTACATAGAGGTATAAGTATCCTTGTTTTCTTTGGTTTATGGTTATTTTTCTTTTGTTATGTGTTTAAATTATGATGATTTTTTTTGTTACACTTGCCTACAGGTATAGGGTGGATGAACAAGGATTAACCAAAGGTGACAACCTTTTACTCCTAGCCCACTTAATGTTAGAGGTGTTTACCAAAACCCCAAATGTGAGGCTTGTGGTAATGGAGCAATTAAAGGATGACTTTAAAGGTTTCATCAAATGTGATCTTAAGGCCTATAAGAGATGTCTAGCTAATGGCACCATAGATAGTTGGTGGATGAACCCATCTCATGATGTAGAAACAAATCATCTAGTAGAGCTCCTACGATGCTTGTGTCATATAGGTGAAGTGATCATTTTTGTTTATTGATTTTGGTTATTCCTAGGCCAACATTTTGTGAGTTACAAAATTATTAAGTTAGTTAGGCTTTGGTTTCTTAATTGGTTGTATTATTTTTATTTTAGCTTGGCTATATTTGTTATATATTGTTTTGCATGATGCACCCATGTTAAGACTAATGTCCATTTTTCATTATGTCATAGAGATTACTCCATTAGCTAAAGTTATTGTTATCACTTTAGGATGCATTGAGGAGATCTTGATTCTCAAGTTTAGTGAGGTAGAACCTACATAGTACTGGTTGTCCAACTAGGCATCTAAGGCTATTCATGTGAGGATCATTCATGTGGGCTTGCTTGATCTTTGCATGGTCCCAAGCCCAATCATTCTGACTATGAAGATGTTGAACATCATTAACTCTTTTAGCAAAGGAGTTAGGAGGTTTGTTACCCATGTTCACAGTGTGACCATGGTCTTGGATGTTAATGAATCCAACTTCAGTGACCTCTTTGGTGTCCCAAATGATGGCATCATAATTGTAGCCAAAGCAAGGAAGGAGGTGGAGCACTAGCAAGAAGTGGTCAAACACTCACTATGGCATTAAGGGATTCTCTCTAAGCCAATTCTAGTCTCCAAAGACTTGAGAGGTGTATCCCTTATTTCAATCTCGTATGTTTCCTAAGTTGTTATCACAGGGAAAGATCATGGATGTGGATCAAGATTGGGTCATGAAGCAAGTCCTCACCGAGGATGCTTAATTCAACTAGGCTACTCATTTAGTTTTTGGGTTGTAGTGGAAAATCCTAACAAACTCAAGAACAATGTCAAGATAAACTACCATGTGCATTTTTCACTCTTTGTAGCTTATCTATGGAGATTTGCTAAGTTTCTTATGGTGAGGAAGGATGGATGAAAGGTAACCCAAGATCCATTCCAACTCACCAACCCTTGGATGAGACATCTTATTTTAACCATGAAGGCACAAGAACAACCAAAAATGTGGGTGTATCGCTTTCCATTACCACCAAGGGGATTGATACTAGACATTGTGTATCCCCTGACATCATGGGAAGGAAGCTTCATGTTGAGGATGGTCATGTGGAAAAGGCCAACTAGTCACATGCCAAAGCTAAGGGTTTAGCTAGGACAAAACTAAAGAGGCCTTTGGTGGATGAGATAGTACTAGTAATTGAGGAGCCCTTAAAGAGAAGGTTGATCATAAAGCTTCGAGGGGTGTAACATGATGTGAGAGGTATGTTCTATTTTGATTTGTTATTTTCTATTAATTTATTCTAAAGTTATGGTTTTGAGTAATGTAGTTGATTTATGGTTTTATCTTAGGCAAAATGTACTAGATTGCTCTATTATTTTATGGTTGGTATTCTTGTAGATAATTAATGAGAACAAGAAGCCATGGTAGCAGTAGTAGAAGCTAAAGTAGAAAGACAATGCCAAGAGCAGGAGGCATTGCAATGTTAACAAGAGGAGGTATTGCAACATTATGAGGATGAGGTGTTGTAACACCATGAGGATGAGGGTTTACCCCATCCCCCCTTGGACAACTTTGATGCATTATTCAAGAATGCATAGCTAGGTGAACGCTCTACCCTCTCATTTAAGGGCCTCTTAGGTACTTATTATTTTTGATTTTATATGTTTTATTCTTTATAATTTCATGCTTGACCTTGGCCATAGTTGTTGATTTTCTTACTACGCTTGTTGTAGCCCAAGAGCTTTAGGCTACAACTTCCACTTCCATCTTTTACATGCAACCATGGGTGGATACTCCCAATACATTTTAATTCATGTGGGATATAGCTAAAGACATTATTAGCTGGTTGCAGTAGATAGCTCCTAAAGTTGGTAAGAGTTCTAATCCATTTTGCCTTTATTATTTACACGTTTTTGGTTTTCACACGGTTTTTATGATTATGCAATTTTTAGTATCTTTTGTTTCTAGTTATTAATTGGTTTTACATGCTGGATTTTATTTTTTTTATGTTGTTTTCTTGGTGCCTAAATTGAGATGAGATCCTAACTAGGACATGGAGGTTGATGTCTTGCCTACCTTACCTTCCATAGTAGAAAATGTCCCACATAACTTGTATGAGGATGCCATTGGATGTGAACTCTCATGTGCCAAATCTTTGTGGAAATGCAAATGCTCCAATGAGTCCATATGGGAACAAGTTACGACATTAAAGAAGGAGAAAAAGGAGCTGGAGAAGGAGGTAAAGGATACTAGAGATCACAAGGAGTTCGTGGAGGCCCAAGTGACCAACAAGGACTACTTGCGCATGAAGTAGATAAATTGGGCCAACTATTGGAGTGCGATCCATGGCAATGTTGCCCTTACTAGAGAGGTAGTGGAATCAAAGCTTCAGATAGATTCGATAAATTGCAAGGCTAGTGAGCAAAAGGATTATTGCACTTGGGTCCTTGAGTGGAGTCAAACACAAAAGGCTAACAAGAGGATGTACAAGGATGAGAAAGATGCCTACCTTAAATGGTTGTTGAAGGAGTCTATAGAATAATGGTAGCTAGAGTTGTTTATGATGGGGATTAATGTGAAGGAAACATATAAGATGTTTGTGAACAACATGGTTGTATCCAACTTTCCCACTCACCAAATCACTACTATCTCAAGGGAGGTAACTACTACCACATTTTCAAATGAGCCACCCACATGGAGTGACATTGACAAGAGGAATTTCCTCACATGTATTAATTTTGAAGACATTGATTAGGCCAACATGACTAAACATCAAGTCCTCCACCATCTAGAGGTTGGTCTTTAGAACTTCCTCATAGAATATGCTACTTCAAAGCCCTCTTAGGTTTTATTATTTTATTTTTATTATGGTTTATTATATTTTTTGTTGTTCAAGTTATTAATTTGGTTTTGGTCATGTGTTAATTACTAATCAATTTTTGTACTATCATGTTATAGGCACCAGGTGATATCAGTGGCCCCAGTGGCAAGGGTAGAAATGATCATCCACCTCTACCTCTAGATGTTCCTTAGCATCATGTAGTTGCCACTCATAATGATTGTTTCAGGTTTAGTTAGATTTTTTTTATTTCATTTTACTTTGATGATGTATGGCTAATGTTAGCCAATTATTTAGTTGGAGACTGTTCATGTTCATGATTCATGGTTTATTGTTTAAATTTTTTGTCACCACACTATGTGGATATGGTTGTTGTGTTATAGATGTTTTAATTTTAAGTTTCAATTTTATTTTTTGGTTACATTGTTCTATCATCTTGGTTTTATTATGGTTCCACATTGTAATCTATGTTTTAAGGCTATGTTGACTAAACTAGTTATAGTGTCATAAATAAAAAAAAAAGGTTTAAATGGCTACGTAATAGGGCTATAAACTAGAATGGAAATAAGTTAAAAGGTATTTTGGTAGTTTAAGGCCATGGTGGGCTATGCAATATTTTCCTATTTAAGGCCATGGTGAGCCATACTATATGTAAAAGAAAACATATTTTTGTTTATTTTATGTTTTAAAATTTTTATGGATTTTTCAATTTTAAAGTTTTTATGAAATTATTTTTTTTTTTGAGAAAAGAGAAAAGAAAAGAAGAGGCTTTAAAAGTAAAAGGAATTTCAGAAAAAAGAAAACTTTAAGCTATACACAAATTTCATTTTAACATAAGGAAAAACAAAATGGCACAAATAAGTAAAGTGTACACTAGGCTATCAAGCTATAAGTACACATAGTTACAAGGCTATAAGCACATAGGGTATGAGAAGGATCAGGACAATATATCACTTGTGCAAGTGTTTTATAATATTGGAGAAATTAAGAAATATATATGGTCTATTTTGCACAAATTTATATTCCCTGTATCCTTCACTAACAATGTTGAAGGGAAGCTCTCCCCATGGCACATCAACAGATTCATCGTTGTTTATCTTGTCCTCCTCTAATCTATTTGCCTTTTTGATTTTGTGGCCAACAAGAGGAGTTTCTTCTTAAAAATTCACTTTGGACCCTTGTTCTACATCAATGTTATTAACCACTAAAGAGACTACACTATCACTATGAATGATTATTTCACCTTCCTCATAAGGTAGGTGAATTTCTTGGTGGATAGGTGAAGACATAGCTTACAATTGAGCTAGCCAATGTCTTCCTAGGATGAGGTTGAATCCTAGTGTTTTCTCTACCACCAAGAAATTTACTGTTGTAGGGAATTATTTCCTTGCCACAAAATCTAAAGAAATGGAGCCTTTGATAGTAACCCATGATCCATTGAATGATTTGAGGACTAAAGTTAACATCTGTTGCATTTTTTCTATTAAGCTCAAACATTCAATGATGGTATAAAATATGACATTTTTTGTTGCCCCATCATCTACATGCACTCTATGCACCTTGTATTGTCCTACCCATATGGTTATAAAGAGGGATGCCTTGGTTACCTAATCATTCTAGGGATTAGTCTTGATTTTGCTATCGTAAAACACTAGTGATGTTAACTTTAATTCCCTAGGTAAAGAGGGTACCATCACTGCATGGATGAACTCTTCATTAATAAGGATTTCCTTGCTAACATGGATAGAGATCAACATCTTAATCAATGCTTTGCAATATGCAGCAAAATTCATGATCAAATCATACAAGATTATGATTGTGTTCTTTTTCTTGAGAATTTGTTTGTCTTGTTCAATTGCATTAAGAAAGTCTTTACTATTGATCATTGGCTTATTGTTCATAAGTTCCTCCATACACCTAAAAATGCTGACTTCATGTTTTGGCTATTGCTATGGCCTAGCCTCTTTCTTGTTCTCTTTGGAGGGGGGGTCCTCCCATGGTTTACTTGTTGAAGAAACATCGGTTGTAAAAGTCATGGAAATAGATGATATGGGAGTGGCTTATTATTTTTTTATGGGCTTCTACATAGCCTTCTTTTGTTGTTTGGTTGGGGACTTCTTATTATCCTTAGTTAGCTATAAGAAAGAATACATTGCATTAGCCACCACAGGGGGATGTTGTTCCATTATGTGGATGGGCTCAATTGAAATGGGATGGGGTATTCTAATCACAAAGGACTCTTTGGGGGATGCTAGTAATGATACCCTTACAACAAAGGAGGGCCTTGAGCTAGCAAAACATAAAGAGCCTCTTTTGTTGTGAGGAGGCACCTGAATCATAAATGATCCCCTCATACGCCTTTAATCACTATGGACATTAAACATCAGTATGATATATGGGATATTGTTAGCATTCATGGATCCTTGTACACATGCATTGACTAATTTTGAGGCCTAATCAAGTTTGAGATGTCTAGTGCCAGTTCACCCTTATTTATCATCTTTTGAGGGTCATCCTTTAGTGCATGGAAGAATTTAGTGTCATGACCTAGCAATTGATGGTAGTGATCAAAGTGGTTAAGCTTAAAGTACTTGTTTACTAGAAGGTTATCTTTGGTTGCTTTAGTGAGGTCTTTGACTATTTAACATAACCTTTCATGCCTCTTGTAGGCATTCTCAGTCATTTTCTTATATTGGATTCTATCATTCTTCAATAGTTGGTCCAAAAACTCTGACAACTTAAGGGGTAACCTAGTATACTTTGACTAATCTTTTCACTCAAAGTTAGACCTAGAAGTAGTTGATGTTAAGGTCCCAAATGTTGAGGGTTGGTTGTTGTTGTTGGCAGGGACCTTAGGTTGATTTTTTTCTTGGTCCCTAACTTGTTGTTTTGTTGTCCTTTGCTACAGTGCCCACTATTACATTATTTTTCTTTTTTCTTTCCCTATCCTTTCACATATGTTGGTTCTTATATGACACATAGGTAAGGTCATGACTAGCATCTACAACATCCTCTATGTTCTTAGTTTGAGAAAAGGCTTGACTGAGTAACCGTGGATCAAGATAATATAGTTTTGACTTAATGAAGTCATTAACCGTCCCCTTGAAAATAGCCAGAATGTGTGTTTCAGCTATTAGTTTTAGAATTTTGTTATGTAGAGCATTTCATTATTGGATGAACCTCTTCACTAGTTCAAGGGATCCTTGCTTGACCTTCATTAGTTGGTCAAGGATGGTATTAGGTTTTAAGTTGTACTCAAAGTGGTTAACAAACTATGAAATCAAGTTTTCTAGAGATGATATAAATGCTCTTAGCAAGGCATAGTACTAATCAAGGGATTTTCCTATTAGATACATAGGCAAGATTCTCATGATTGTGTGTGGATAGGCTTGTAGTAACAAGCACTCCGAGTAGAAGGTTATAAGATGAGCATTTAGATCACCCTTTCCATTGTACTTGGTGAACTACGGTATAGGGACACTAGGGGAAAGAGTTAGTGGTGGGACCACAAGACTAATGGGATCATCTTGATAAAAGTTCATGATTTTTATAGTGTATGACATGGAGGCATTAAGAGTCCTTAACTCTTCAATCAAGCTATGGATCATCTGGAAAGTTGAATCCAAGCCTTGGGATGTCCTTATTGGTTGTGGGATTTGGACAAAGGGTTCAAGCATAAGTTGTAAGGCCTATGGCCTTGCAGTTGATTGCAACATAGAAGGGATAAGCTAGGCCATTATGGTCGTGGGTTGGCTAAACATCGAGAGAGAGGTTTGTAATGGTATTTAAGGCACAAAGGGGACAAAAAGGTGATGTGATCCTTGGATCACCTAAGATCCCGTGGTAGACTCCATTTGTATGGAAAAAGGAAGGATCATGATTACAACTACTAGTGATGACTGCATGGATCGTGGTTATGTGGCAAATGGCATGAAAAAGGAGAAGGTTGTTGCTTGTGGCACTGATTATGTTAAGTACACTAGAGATGATGGTTGGGTTGCTTGTCCCATGTAAGAGATATGTGGGATGGAGGAAACTATGGTGGTCTAAGGGCCTGAAACACCACAAAAATTTGCATGTTATAGCCAATCTTTATCATGTAGCTTTCACCCCATGAAACCTTAGGCAAAACTTCATTGTAAATGTGAAAATTATAACCCATAATGGGCAATTTCACATACTTGATACTTTTGGGGTTGAAAAATGTCTCATAAGTGGTCAAATCGTGATTCCCCAAGTGAAAAAGGTTACCTAGTGTCTATATTTAGGCTTTGTGGGGGGGGGGGGG
>MNCI01008746.1:1455927-1490361 GCA_015680685.1 Gnetum montanum
GGGGTGGGTTGGGGGTGTTTTAAATGCATTTTCAAATGCCAAAAGAGGTGATTTGATGGGTTTTATGGTGGGTATACATTTTTCTATGTTGAAAGCACTCATCTACCCCCAATGTTGAAGGGTGAGGATTTCCCCCTTCAACATGGAGACCACATGCATAGCTTGGAAACCTTCCCCCTCAACATGGATGTTTTTCCCCAATGTGGAGTCTTCAACCCCCAACATTGAAACTTGCATCCTGCATCGTGGAAGCCACAAAAGCCAAAGTTCATTACTTCATGCACTTCAATGTTGACCAACCAATTTAACAAGCATGGTGGAGAGCTCAATTTGGAAGATTCATCTCCAACATGGAAGGTTTTCCCTAGTTATTATTTATAGTAAATGGAATGACCATGGGGGGAAGTACTTACTATGTATAGTAACCCCCAAAATTTGGGCACCCATCTCACTTGAATTTGGAAACCAATTTGCAACCCCATTCATGGCCCAAAGAACCTATAAAATCCAACCTCAAGAACCATTTATAGGTTTAGTAATATTTTCTCATGGTTGGACTTTTTGATAATTGAATACATTGAGCATACAATTAATTTTTCAAGCACTAATTCCACATTTGGGGCATTTTCAAGCACTCAAGGGTTCTTACAATCTTCCACATTTGCATCCACTTGAATCCCATAGTGGAATCATAAGATCCTTGAGATTTGTAGATTTTTTATGTTAGCACTACACTTCTAGGATTCCCAAACCCCAACTTGGAGCAATCTAGCATCCAAATTTTTCTCTTTTCTCATCCCTAGTAGCAATCCAAATTGCAAATTTGAGGTTACAACAATTTGGAGTAAATAACATTGGCTTCAATGGGCTTTGAACTCTTGCATACGTGAACCTCCTTTATGCTCATCCAGGAACCATTTATACACATTACTCTAACTTACTCTTTATTCTTTCTCAATAAAGTTTTAAGTTTTGTGCTTGGTATTCAAAATAAATTCATTTTCTATGCATTATTAAAATCTATTTGTATTTCCACATTTGGCATTTCATAAGTCCCTGGATGATTTGTCAGACCAACTAAGGCACCCTAAATCTCATTTTCCCATAGAGGCCCTTTGGATTCATGGGTTGGAGAACTGTAGCACTAAGGATTCTTGGTTTTCCTAGTGATTGAGTTTTTTAGTTATAATAATTTTTCTTAGTGCTAGAAGGAGGACCTCCACCCAAATTCTATGCTAAAGACCTATTAGCCATATTGCCAATGTTATCCCTTAGTAGTAAAATTATATTTTTTAAACCAAAACCTTGGAAATCCAATGTTGTGCTTACCCTTCCTTATGGAAGAAACCTTAGCATGGAAGTTGTAGGTGGTTTGGATGCTGAAATTTCACAACATCTATTGTGAATTTTCAAAACCAATGTGAAAGCTTTAACAACCATTTAATTTTTCTTGCCACATTTTTTTTCATAAACCTAATGGTTTCCACACCAACCAAACCTACTTTCCCATCCTTTTTAATAAAAATTGAAAGCTTCCAAATACTATCTTTTGAAAATTTAAAAGTTTTCATTTTGACCATTAGACTTTCCCCATCTTTATCTCCAACATTAAATTAGAAGGTATGAGATTTCCATCATCCCACTTCCCTTCTTTTCCCCCTATACCCAACATAGAAGCAGTTGGGAAGCCTAGTGTGGGAGAGGTTTAACACCAACTTTTCCCATAGCCAACATTGCAAATTGAAAGCCTTTTCTCATTTTTTTTGTAGCCAAAACTCCTAGAAGATTAATGGTACCTCTTCCACTCCCCTGTAACCAAAATTGCAACATGGAAGTTGCAAGTGGTTGGGTGGTAGCTTTTTGCAACAATTACTATGAATTCTTTCCTCCAAGGCCAATGTTGAATCTCTTCCATATTTTTGTTTTCTATTGCTAATTTTATTTCAATTTCTAAAGTGGGTGGTGCAACCATTCTAGAAATTATCAAACTTTTAGAAGTTAGCTTCCCCCCATTTTTCAAAGCTAAGGAAATTGGCATCTTGCTAAAACCAATTTTTAGTAGGAAAACCCAAACTTTCCACTTTGGTTTTCAACCTTGCCCCTAATCAATGTTGAGTTAGAAGGTGTGAGACTTTCATTATCTCATTCCCCTTCTTCCCCACACCCCCCCACCTTACTCCCCTACACCTACCATATCCAACATAGAGGTAGTTGGGAAGCCAACTTGGATAAGGCTTGAAACCAATGTTTCCAAATTTTCATTCTTAGTAAGGCACGGAACCCCTCTTATCACCCACTTACTAATTAAAGTAAGAACCTAATTTTTTGTTATTTTCATTTTGATGGGATGTGATATTGCATGGAACACGATATCGCATACGCGATATCATGTCTTTCCTTGTGATATCATGTACACGATATCACAGCGCATTGCCAATTCTATAAATAAGAGGTGGATCTCCCTTGTTTCACCATCTAGATCTAGACCTTAGCCAAACTCTTTCCATTTTTCCATTCCAAAGTTAGAATAATTTCCATGTGCCTGTAGTAGGAGTCCCAAAGTTAATGGATCTTTATTTGAGCAATTCTGTACCTAAGCACACAATTGTGTATGGCAATAAAGATAAAATTTTGGATAAACCTTGCAGTGCATGGACTAAGCTAATGAAGATTTAATTACTATTGAATGTTTAAATGCTTTCTTAGGACTTAATCTCTCTCAACCCTAAAATCTCATAGTTAAGTGCATTTAGTACGACCACTTTGAGCACATGCATTACGCTTGGTAATTCCAATAACAAATAGCATTTGGTAATCCCAGCAGCGTTGCATTGGTTTAGGGTGTGAAACGGCAAGTGGAAATAGATACTGATGCTAGGATAATTAAGGCTTAGTTAGTTAAAGTTAGTTACTTAGTCTCTTCACCCTTTCCTCTCTTAGCATAGGCGATAAAAACATAAAAGATATAAAAATCATATACCTCAAGTTCACTTAACCATACAATCGTGACAAATACAAGTGAGCTTGGGAAGACAACAACTGATTAACCTTAGGTGTTCCATAAGGCGTGTAGGCACTTAGTCTATGGAGTTCGACCAGATCACGCGTGTAATGCTCGTATTCATATGGTTGAGTGTAGGGGTACCTCGCCACTCATCATTAGTGCCATTGCTGGGGACTAAGTTTTTTGTGTGCTAAGTAGAACATAGGAAATCATCCACATCATTGGGAAGCTTAAACAAACACTTAGGGTTAATCAGAAGAAAATTTAAACAACGGTCAATAGTACACCGACAAGATAACAATGTCTTCTTCTTCTTCTCATAAAAACACTTCACCACCTAGGGATCACACAAGAGACAGTCGGTAGTCTAACACACGTAACCTAGAACCGCCAGTTCCTCAATAGTATCAGATAGTATATACTCATCCCAATGAGTATATACCTGATTTTACCTTTATCCACCACCACGATGAACAACTGCATTGGCGATATTTGCAAGGTAACATCATGTTACCCCCAGATCATGTAGTCCCTAACATGCTTCTTTGTGCTCTTGCACAGATAGGCATGAAATAGCTATATGATGAATATGTTGCATGTGATTATGACATAAGGGATTACCATCCCATAGTGGCACAACGTTTAAGGGACTCGCAGAAGGAGAGCTACCATACATTGTTGAAGAGTAAAAGGGTCCTGCATGTCCTAAGCGAAATTGGAGATGGTGAACCAGTTATAATCGGTTCTCCATCAAATGATGTTCCTCCTCCTAATGATGGTGAGGAGGTGGGGTATCAGAACCTACACTCCATGATTCATAACCCTAGTTCTGATCCCCATGAACACCAAGTGTTCAATGAGGGAACACAAACAAATGACAAGGATGGGCATTTTGATCATCATCATGATCAGGGCCATAACCACCGAAGAGAAGGTAAGAAACGTCATCATGGAAATGGTTTCCCTTCTTCTTCACAAACCCTTGGATGCTGCCATGGGCCAATATTATGCACTGCTACATCATTGCCTGGGCCATGGTTACGCACAACAGGATCAACTCCGCCACCTCATAGATGGGCTAAGACATGAAACCAAGAGAACCCTTGGAACATATGCCCAAGGGAGATTATTTGAGCTTAGGTCCCATGAAGGTCATAGACTATTGGAGCAAGTAGCTAAGGAAGAAGGAGAGCTATAGAAAAGAGAAAGTGCGAAAGAGTATAATGGTGATCCTTCCCTCTGAAAGAGGGAAGTAAGATTCTGTGAGGAAGAGGATGAGTCACTAGTTGAAGAGTTGGTGAATAGAAAAACCTTTCCACTTCAAAATTTGACAACTGAAGTGTTAGCTAAGGTAGATCAAATGTGGGACTCCTTAGATAGCAAATTTGAAATCATTTTAAAAATCGTAGAGGAGTCTAAGAAGTGAAGTAGTGACCATGATAAGAAAAAGGGGAGAGATTCAGACCATGCACGTAACAAGGGTAAGGAAAAAATGACAATTGCCGATGAGGTTGTGGATTCCAATACAAATGATGACAGTGGATGTGAGATTTTCCAATATGATCATCCTAAGGGATGTTTCCCAATAATCTCACATCTAGAAGAGATTGGGGTGTATGCACTCAACCCAAGACTTAACAAACAGCAAGCACCCTGGAGGTTACCTTATCCCCAAGGTAACCTAAGGCAGTTCCACTAATCCTTAACGTATTATCCAAGTGGAACTCCACCACAACCTATCGAGCAACACTAGTAGTAGCAATACCCATAATCATGGGGGATGCCACCACCTAGACAACAATACCCTTACCAGAAACCAGACCCGTATGGCTACTACGTGCAACAATCGGTTTCTCCAAGTGACTCTATGGGTCACGTAACCCCACAATGTTACTACCAAGCGTAGGAGTATAATAGGACTCCTTCTCCTAAGGGAGATACTCCACATGCATACCATCCTTCGAATCCATCCGCATCTCTTACGCCAATAGTTCCATTACCACCTGCTCCAATGATGCAAGGGGAACTCCCCACTCAACCACAACAACATAATGCTGCAAGAGCTGTAAACCTTCAACCCACTGCTAGTTCTAACAACTATACAAAGAGAAGACCTTTCTTTAGAACCAATAGTCGAAACAAGCTCTCACAACCACAACAGAGCTTCAGAGATCCCTTCAAGAAAGGCTTCAACGCTCCCTTCAAACCAACAATAGAGCTCAACACATATGGTTATGTTAACACATACTGTTACAGACTAGATAAAGGTGGCCACCTTCCCAAGAAACTCTCTAACCCTGGAAGTCCCTTAATCTACCTCCAAGTCACTAGGAATGAACTACGTAAGGCTCTTCTTGACTTAGGCTTCAGAGTCAACTTAATATCATAAGAAATGTATAAAGTTTGGAACCTGCCTCCACTCAAGAAGAGAAATATTCAATTAGAGCTGGCTGACCAGTCCATCATTGTCCCCTTGAAACTTGTAGAGGACATTGTTACCACTGTGTGTGGTTGGTCATACCCAGCTGATTTCCTAGTGATAGAGGTCAATAATAATAAAGGGGACTTCCCAATTATAATGGGGAGGGCCTAGCTTAGTACCATGAACACATGCCTAGGAATCCATGATCTTTCCCTGGAAATATCTAAAGAAAATATTTATGGAAAGATCGAGAAGAAGAAAGTTCCATGCATCACATATAGTGATACAGAGTGTGATGATGTACAGGAGTGATCAGCATCTCCTGTATACAACCGATGTGCCCAGGAAACTCAAATACAAAGGTGCCTGTATGTAGCAACCACACAACAAGAAAACACCCAGTGGTTGATAGCTGATAAGGAGAGAAACTCACCAACGTGCATGGAACTAATTGGGGGAACAACTTGCAACCACAACGGAAGCATAGATACATTGGAGTATGAGCATCGCCAACTTCCAATCCTTAATCTAAAAACATTAATTGGGAGAAGTTGGAAACTTCTAAAAAATTTGAAAAAACACTCATTATTTTGGATCTCTCCCTTTCAATTCAGTCATGGGGGAGATGGCCTCCTATGTTGATCATTTGAGGCCCTTAGTTCCATTTTATAAGTTTTTGTTTTACAAGGTTTTTTTTTTACATATTTTTGTTTTACATATTTCTTAAAATTTTTCCTCCTTTTTTTTTACAACGTCATTTATATCTTTTCTTTTATTTGTGTGTGTGTGTGTGTGTGTGTGTTTATCCATTTTCTTAAGTTTGTCATCGAATAAGTGCTCCTGACGATGGTATGAACTATATTCTATTGGCTACTAATGTTTTGTTTTTACCTTTAAGTTATAATGTTGATACTAAGGTATAGTTCTTTTGATATAGTAGGCAATGAGTCCACATCATCTATGCATCCACAATTTTCTATGATCTCTCTTGGTTTGGAATTGTACAGTCCCTTTCTTCAAAATAATAAGAACTATCAATGAATTGGTGACTGGGCATTTCTCAAACTAAGGAAGGACTCAAGGATTGAAAAGGGTGTGGCTTTAAGGGAACTTGATGCATTTGTGTTGGCCTTTCTCTTGGGTTCTTGGATGTTTTCTTCTTGAGGTTTTCTTACCATTCTGATGTTACCTCCAATTATCGGAAAGCTGAGTGGATAAAAATAAAAATAATAAGTCTTTGCATGGTGTGGTTCTCACGATAAACAAAAAGTGGGAATTCGAAGCACACCCCTTAGATGAAATAATCATATGGGCTACAAGCACTGGTTATGGAACTAAAAAAAATGTTGCCTCTAACTAAGGCCCTTCCTTGCTTCCTACCTTCTTCCCCCTTGTTTCGTCGGAATGGTGGTGGATCTTTGAGGAATGCATTCTAGTTACTTTAAGTGGATGGATTGGCCGAATGTATTAATGTGAAGTCACTGGATGTGGTTTGTTTGAGGCCAGATTTGGAATGGGATCTACCAAGTCACATTAATCATTAAATACACAAGGGACTGTACATCACCTTGTTCTTGAGACTCCATCCCATTTTCCTCTTTCAATCCTTCTTTCTCCATTATTCACCTCATTGCCAGTTGTATCATTAGTATATATTTTGATTGAGGCATTATTTTCTTTTTGGTAAATTATTGTGGTTAAGAATTTAACTTTTATTTTCAATGACATTTTCAGAGCCTATGGACTCTTTAAATGTGGGAATGTCAGGGCATTAAGGGCATAAGCCTACTTTGGGGAGGACCCACTAGCATTCCTCTTTGGTGCATCATTTACTTTCTTTCCCTTAAAAATTTTTGCAATCAATTTTATTTTGTTCATTTCCATCTTGAAATCCATTTCATCGATGTTATAGTTGTCTCTTTTTCTCCATCCTTCTTATTCCTTTTCTTTTTCCATTCTATCGCTACCGGTGGTTCGCTCTTAGTCATGGGGGTCCTGATCCAATTTTTTCAATTTTCTTATAACCCCTACACCTTCAGTAGTCACCGATATTATATCTCCAGAATCCACAATAAGCCATACCACAACTTAGCCAATGGACCTTTCACCAAAGCAAGGTATCAACTACATTGTGATTCATTTACCCTTGCTGATATAAGATTGTGTTGTGTGTGCAGATGGAAATCATACAACAACGGATTGGATCTGGAGGGAACACTTGGAATGGAATAGTGCTGAAGTAGTTATGCAAGGAACAAGATTGATGGCATGCTTATGGATGGACAACAAAAGGCTCAATCTTGGTGTTGGCAGCAGCAAACTTCTTCTCTCTTCTCTCTTCTCTCTTAGTTGCCACCTAATGTCAAATGTATAAAGTGTTCACTCTTGTTGTTGTGAACACCAGTTTTGTCATGTTCTGTAATGATGATCCATTCACATGTCATCCCATTCACCATTAGTTCCATTCAAGTTAATAATACCATACCTTCCCAATATTTTTTAAGGAACTCAAGGATGAGTTTTTATTCAGTCATGGGGGTATGATGGGATGCAATATCGCAGCGCATTGTCAATTCTATAAATAAGAGGTGGCTCTCCCTTGTTTCACCATCTAGATCTAGACCTTAGCCAAAATCTTGCCATTTTTTCATTCCAGAGTTAGAATAATTTCCATGTGCCCATAGTAGGAGTCCCAAAGTGAACAGATCTTTATTTGAGCAATTCTATACCTAAGCACACAATTGTGTACAATAATAAAGATGAACTTTTGCATAAACCTTGCAGTGCATGAACTAAGCTAATGAGGATTTAATTACTGGTGAATGTTTAAATGCTTTCTTAGGACTTAATCTCTCTCAACCCTTAACTCTCATAGTTAAGTGCATTCAGTACGACCGCTTCAAGCACATGCGTTACACTTGGTAATCCCAGTAACAAATAGCATTTGGTAATCCTAGTAGCATTACATTGGTTGAGGGTGTGAAACAGCAAGTGGGAATGGATACTGATGCTAGGATAATTAAGGCTTCATTAGTTAAAATTAGTTACTTAGTCTCTTCATCCTTTCCTCTCTTAGAACAGGCGATAACATAAAAGATATAAAAATCATATACCTCAAGTTCACTTAACCATACAACCATGAAAAATACAAGTGAGCTTGGGAAGACAACGACTAATTAACCTTAGGTGTTCCATAAGTCATGTAGGCACTTAGTCTATGGAGTTTGACCAAATCACACGTGTAACGCTCATATTCATATGGTTGAGTGTAGGGGTACCTTGCCACTCATCACATTTCCTTTAAAAGTTTTTAAATTCCATTTGCTGGAATTTATTTCTATGTTAGAATTTATAGCCTATTTTAAGCCATTCTTAGCACTATAGCCATGTCTTTCCAATAGTTGATCAAATTTCCCTTCACCCTCACTAATGAAGATCATAGCGAACAAGCCATGAGGATCTGGGATCCCAAAGACCCTACCATCATTAAGTGTAGGTGATCGTTGAGGGTCAAAGGAGAGAGTCCTAACTTTTTAGCCATAAATGAAGATCATTATAACTTCATTTATGATAAAATATAGGTAGGAATGCTAATTGCAAGTATTGAAGCAAAGGCCAAGAGGGATTTTGAGCAAATACATAGGAGTAGGAAGGGGTACATCCCTTCCCTGTATGACCAAAATTTTCTTAATGACATATATGCTAGCATCCTAGCCCAATTGCTTATCATGGAAGAGGAAGATGATAAGCATAGATCTAAGGAACAATAGGGAAAGGAGGATGAATTCAAGGTAGAATGTGAGCCTAAAAACATCCTAGGAGAGCTCTTCCAACAAACATCCCCTAAGGTCATAACACCTTCCTCTAATGCTTTTGTTTTCTCCATGGGCATGGTGCCACGATCTTCCACTCCTCCCTACCCTACTACATTAGATACCACATTAGTTACAATCATCCAATGCCTCAAACAACAATCTATAACACATCAATTTCATTTACAACATAGTCTCAATATATAAAACCATCAAAAATGGTTCAAAGTACCACAAATTCCTTAGCTACTAATGTGGGATCCATCATGGAACCCTAAGAAACATAGGGGTCACACACATCATTTGTCTTATTTGTGCCTTAATTACTACCATAAACATCCTTTTCTTTTCTTGGTTCACAGGCCACAACCATAATGCAACCTCTTCCTTCTACCATGAAATCCATAGCAAGGCCACATGCCTCACAACAGATGCCATAGCCCTATGTACAAATCCCACAAACTATGGGGCCATTGCAAGGCTTGGAAGCCTTACAAATGATCCAAGACTTGATGGAGGAATTAAAAAGGCATAAAGCCTCTACTACAAAGACTCTCAAG
Organism: Gnetum montanum; assembly: GCA_015680685.1. Lineage (NCBI taxonomy): Eukaryota > Viridiplantae > Streptophyta > Gnetopsida > Gnetales > Gnetaceae > Gnetum > Gnetum montanum. Next base: position 1,465,726 of record MNCI01008746.1, read on the forward strand.
ATTATAGATTTCTACTAGGACAATCCCATAAGTCTTGTAGTCCCACCCTTAACATTTCCTGTTGGTGTCGCTATTCCCCAATTTAGCAAATATAACAAAGAAGGTGACCCTAATGCTCACCTTATTACCTTTCGATTTGAATGTTTACTCTTGCAACCATGGTCTCATACCATCATGAGGATTTTCCATATGTCTTTGATTGGGAAAGCACTTTATTAGTATCATGCATTACCCAGAAGGTCCATATCCTCTTTGGAAAACTTATTCGCCTAGTTTGTCAACTACTTTAAGTATAACCTGAAGCCTAATACAACACTTGACCAACTCATGAAGGTTAATTAGGGATCCTTAGAACCCATGAATAAATTCATTTAGTAGTGAAATGAACTACTAAATGAAATACCAGAGCCTATAGCTGAAGCCCAATTGTTAGCCATATTCAAGGAAGTAGTTAACGACTTTATTAAGTCTAAACTCTAGTACCTTGATTCAAGATCTCTTAGTTAAGCATTCTTGCAAACTAAAAATATAAAGGATGTTTTAGAGGCTAGTCATGATCTAGACTATTTAACATATAAAAATTAACACACTCAAAGAGACAAAGAAAAGAGCAAATAAAACAACATGACCTAGCAACTGTAACCAAGGAAACAAAGCTTGTGAACCAAGGGTCAAAGGTTAATCCACCTAAGGCCTCCACCAATGATCATAATAATCAACCATCAACTTCTAGGACCACTACATTGACAACAACCAAACCTAACTTTGAAAGGAAGGATAGGTCCAAATACAATACATTGTCATTAAAACCATTTGAGTTTCTAGACCAACTATTCAAAAGTGACCACATGCAGCACAAAAAAATGACTAAAGCTACTTAAAAGAAACATGAGTAGCTATGTGAAATAGCCAAGGATCCCTCTCAAGAAATGAAATATTACCCACAACTACCTCAATTCTTCAAGCTAGACCACTTCTTCCATTATCATCAACTACCTAGTCATGACACAAACTTCTACCTTACACTGAAGGATAACCTACAAAGGATGATAGATAAAAGGGATCTAGTCCTAAATGCTTCTAACCCAGTTTGGTCACAAAACTAGTTAATGCAAGTCTACAAAGACCCATTAAATGTTAATGATTACCCCTATGCTATTTTAGCATTTAACATTGATGATAATTGGAGACCTATAAGAGAACCATTCATGATTCAAGTAGCCTTCTATAATGAAAGGGCTTCTTCAACTTCCCATAGCTCAGGATCCCCCTTTATCATGATAATACCATCATGAGTACCTTAGAGGGAACCTTTTATCAACAAGGTCTCATAACCTAATACAACCAAAATAGCCATAGCCCAAACAACTACAAAATGATCCCCTATGGTGGCCAATGTTATTGCCTCTTTCTCACAACCAATAGCTAAAAATTAAAAAATCTTTAGAGAAACAAATGAAGAAGCATAAGCAAAAGCCTAACAATAAGGAAGATAAGCAGATAGAGTCATGAAAGGAACTGGGTTCACTAAAGTCCACTTCCATTTTGGCTATACCCATGATCTTTTTTGCCCCAACTTCTTCAACTAACAATCCACACAAGGACACCAAAGCCCACAACCAAAAAAATAATAAAGAGCCACAATAGCTATAGCCTAAAGATAAATTTCACATTTTTAGACACATGGAGGAAGTAAACCACAATCGTGATGACAAGCCCACAACCAATGATAAAAGATTCCTTAGTGCAATGGATTAACTTAATCATGACTTTTGTCACACATTGTGAGGCACTAGTCAAAATGTTGACCTCCATCCTTGCTAGTGAGGATATCCCTACTAATGAGGAATCCATCCATGTAATGATGATTTCTTCCTCACCAAGGGAGGAGAAGTCAACACCCTTAACATTTCATGATAGTGAAATTAAGATTAATCTCTAAAATGGAAAATTAACTATAGCCCTTTTATTCATAACCATATGCATAGGAAAATTTAAAATACATTGGGTGCATGTTAATGATGGAGCTACAACCAATGTCATCTCATGCACCATTGTTGAAATCTTAGGCCTAACTGAGCAAATACAACCTATAACCACTGTAGCACTTAAGTCCTTTAATGGATCAAGAGTTAGAATTAAGGGATATATCTCCTTGGATTTTGTAGCCAAGTAATTCCCCACAACCACCAAATTCTTGGTGGTAGAAGAGACACCAAGATTCAACTTGATCCTGGGAAGAGCTTAGTTGGCTCAATTACAAGTTGTGTCCTCTCCCATCCATCAAAAAATTCACCTTCCTTACAAGGGATGTAAAATCATCACTCATAGTAATAATATAGTTTCCCTAGTTGTCAATAATGTAGACATAGAGTAAGGGTCCAAAGTGGAGCTTTAAGAATAAGCTCCTAGCCATGAAGAGAAGAAACCCAAGAAAGCCAACAATGATAGTGATAAGCAATAGGATACATTATGGGATGAACTCGCTTTTAACATTGTAATTAAAATGGATGGTGAATATAATCTTGTGAAGAGTAGGCCTTACTCATTCCCTAATATTGTAAAGATTAGGAAGAATCTACATAAGTGAAGTTTACCTTAACCTTCCTGTGTCCCTATGACCAAATGCATTGATAGCCGTGTAGCCTTACTTTTCTTTTGTAATTTATTATATGATTTTATGCATTTGTTTTTTTACTCCATAGCCTATGCATATAGCCTAAGTTTTTTTGCATTTTTACCTTTTTTCTACAACATTTCTTTATTTTTTCTTTTGCTGTAAACATCAAAAAAAGCCTTGTAAATATACAGTTTTTTCAAAACCTTGTCTACTAAGATGTTAAATAGGCATTATGGTCCACTAAGACCTTAAAATAGCATTATGGCCCACCATGGCCTTAAACTAGCAATGTAGCCACAATCACACAATTTAACATGTACCCATGATGGCCTAAAACTAGCAAACATCTTATTTATTATTACATTTCTTTTTGTCAATTAGCCATTTAATGTTATAACCAAAACATCAACATAGTCATTTTCAATATTTAGAACATTTATAATGTTCACTAATACTATAGATGCATATACCCAAAAATAAAACCAAAATTTAAATTTCAAGGTAAAATTTCCATAACATATATAGCCATGGCCACATTGTGTGGCAAAAATGTCAAAGAATAATAATCATCTATAATAGTCTTGAAAATAAAAAATAAAAACAAATAGCCAAGAAGCTAAACTAAAGGAGGCTACTAAGTGCCATCCAAAAGAGGAAGTGGTGGGTCATTCCTAGCCTCACTATTGGTGCCTGAAATGTCTCCTAAGGCCTAGAATGCAACAACATATAGCTAGTTAGTAACCCATTGCCAAAATCATAACTTAAAACAAAAACAAAAACATAAAATATATCAAACCTATGGAGATTCCAGTTCCACTAATTCTCAAGGTAGATGGGGAAGGCCTTCCTCCAAATGATGGAGGATCTGGTCCTTCATCATGTTGACCTAGTTAACATTTCCAAGATCAATGATAGAGAGAATGTTGATCCTATCTATAGGATTCCAATTAGGAGGCTCCTAGGTAGCAACATCTATAGAGGTCTCATCTACAACAGTAGTAATCTAAAGAGTAGCAGATTGCTCCACCTTGAGAGTACTTTTAAAAAGTTGATAAGCACTCTATGCCTAGATCCCTTAGATGAACAACTTTCTCTTGTGCCATTCAACCAACTCCTCCTTGAGAGACTTTAGATAGGCTCCACAATTCACCTTGTATTGTCACTTGTGGTCCTTTTATGTCTTGTCCCACTCCAAGACTCAAGCGTAGTGATCCTTCCAATCATCAACCTTTTAGAAGATGAGGTCCATCTACATATTTTATTCCACCATCTTCTATTAGACTACTACTTTGTCCTAAATGACATGCTAGTAGTGGATCCACATGATCTCCTTAGTCTGTAATTTCCTTAAGCTAGCCACCTGGGCTTCCACAAAGGCCTTATGGTCTCAGAGATCTCTAATTGTATCCTCTTGCCTTTGATTCTTATCTCTTAAGGCCATAACTTCCTCCCATAGGGATTCATTGGACCTCTCTATCTTCCATGAAGTTTTTGAACATGACATTGTTAAATCAGTACTAGTCTCATACAACTTCATGAGTGCACTAGATACATCAGAGGCCTTATGGTCTTAGAGATCTCTAATTGTATCCTCTTGCCTTTGATTCTTTTCTCTTAAGGCCATAACTTCCTCCCATAGGGATTCATTGGACCTCTATAGCTTTCATGAACTTTTTGCACATGACAATGTTAAATCAATACTAGTCTCATAGAACTTCATGAGTGCACTAGATACATCAAAGGAAAGCTTGGGTAAGGAGTCTATCTCCACATCTCAGCTTGGGTCCCACTCCACAGAAGGGACTACACAAGCATAAAATACAACCATAAAATATAATGCGCAACCTAAGATAGACATAATGCAAGCAAAGCCTACAACTGAAGCATGTAAAACAAAATCCTTACCTATTGATGAATTGTCATTTGGGGTGGCCGCGATATCGCATACGCGATATCGTAGCCCGCTGCCAATTCTATAAATAAGAGGTGGCTTTCCCAGTCTTAGGCACTTAGATTTAGACCCTTAGCTAAACTCTTGTAGTTTTATCATTCTAGAGTTAGAATATTTCCCAGTGTATGCCCGTAGTGTGGTGATTGTAATTGTACAGCATCCTTTATTCGAGTGTGATGTACTTGGACATGCACATGACCAGAAATAAAGATCAAGATTACTTCATCATTGCAAAATTCACTTAGATTAATTATTTATTTAATTTTTATTTAATGCTTTCCTAGTTAATCTCTTCTCACCCTTAAACTCATGTTAAACGTGGAATGAGTATAACTTAATTACGAGCATTTAAGTGTGACTACTTGGTAACCCACTAGCATACCTAGGCCATGCGCTTGGTAATCCCAATGGTAGTTGTGCATGAGGTCCAAGATGTGTACGAATGATTAAGAAACATATTCTCATCACACTTAGGCTAGTTTAGATTCTCTCACCCTTTCCCTCTTAGCTTAGTTAACATTACTTTCCATTGTCTTTAGGAGTAGCGTTAGATTAGGAACCACATCTTACACCTCACTCTCGACTAAACCATACATGACAAAGATAATACTAGTCCAGGTGGGAAGACATTGAACTAGAACCTAAGGCTAACTATCTAGATTCCACAACTAGTCTGTCTGCAAAGTTCGACCAGATCGCACATGTAACACTCATATTCATATGGTTGAGTGTAAGGGTACCTCACCACTCATCATAGGCACCATTGTCGGGGACAGTGCTAGTTATCTAGATTAGTTATATCATACGAGACCACTGTATAAGGACTTAATGATATATATTTTAAAAAGAAATAATTATTAAAGAGTCACATATAAATTCACACATAACTTCACAACAATGCCTCTCCTACAAGATTACGATAATGCCACACTTAATGAGGAAGTTCATTGGAGAACTAATGAACTATATGACAATGAATATTGGAGTGCGCAACCCAAGGTGGGGATTTCTTATAGACATCAACTAAAGCAACGTCATCCCAATGCATGAAAGTATAGCTTACCCAATGATGATGAACCCCTACTGGCCACTACAAGATTAACGCGAATATAGGAGGCTATTCGAATTTCTCGTAGGCATCGTAAAGAGAGTTGTCTACCCAGGCTTGATTTAAAAAAATTCCCTACTTTTTCAGGAGGCTATGAGTTAGATCTGTATCAACATTTACAATCGTTCTATGATGCCTACACATGGAACAACATTGATAATAGTTGGAAAAGCCTTAAGCTCTTTCCTATGACACTTGTTGACCAAGCGAAAGTATGGTATAGATCGTTAAAACCAAATTCAATATGACGTTGGTCAACAATGATAGAAGTCTTTAACGAAAAATATCAAACCTATGCAAGAGTGTCATCCTTGAGGAAACAAATCCAAGGATGGAAACAAGCACAACATGAACCCTTATACATGGCCTTAGAAAGATATTATGCACTGTTAAACAACTATCCAGGTTATGGGTTTTCCAAGGAAAGGCTAATGTACCATATCATTGATGGGCTACATAATGAAACATGAGAGACCTTAGGAATGTATGCCCAAGGTCAACTATATGAACTACGAACCCATCAAGTCCAAGAGCTTATTAAGAGGGTAGCAAAAGAAGAAGAAAAATTGGCTAGATGGGAGAGTGTTGAAAAACATCAACAGGACCAAAATATCAACTTAACAAAGGTCCATGATCATAAAAAGGAGAAATCATCCAATCTCAAGGGGGAAACATCATCTTTGCCAACAAAATAATCATTAGAATAGGTCAAGGCAAAGATCAATAAGATGTTGGAATGGATGTATCAAAAGTGTGGAGAATTTATCAACATTATTGGAGATAGAGTTTTGGCAACCCAAGAAGTAGGACAAAACATTATACATTCGAAAAGAAAGAATGAAGGAAATAAGTGCTCAACTACTAATCATATATATGAATGCAACATATGCCTATACGATCACCCCAAGGGTTAATGCCCAATCTTGTTACATTTATATGAGCATTGGAGAAACACATTACATCCAGAGTTCGTACAGAGGTATTGTGTTTGATCACAGTGGCAACAATCCCAGTCATGGGGGAGATCACCCCTAAACTGGAGGCACCCTTCGTATCATCTGAATCAAAGCATTTATCTAGTTCAACATCCTATTTCTCCAACTAGGGCAACCTACTCTATCTCATCGCATTACCATTCTCCTCAATACTATCAACCCATGTCCTCAACACAACCACCGCCTTATGTACCATACACTCCTTCTAATTTTCAACATTCTCATCCTTTCCCTCCTTCTATATTGCCACCAACTATTCCGAAGGTGCCTGCACCACAGAAACAACCATGAATGTTACTTGTGCTACTACTAGCAACAACAGTGAAAAGCCTCATCAACATCAAAAGCATCCCTTCTTTAAACATGATCGTAAGAAGGGATAACACGATTCCAAGGCCACTGCATCCTTTGACTCAGCACAAGTCCAAAATTATGGTGCACCCTTATCTTCAAACCCTACTCCTCATGTTACTTCATCAAGGCCACCAACTAACACTCCAACAACCATACGGCTCAATGAACACAATCATGGAAGGCAACATCCCAATCCTTGCATACCATCTAATGATCCCAAATATCATAGTGGATCAACTCATTATCCGGGAACTACATCGTATAAAGTGCCCCACTATGCTTACTATAACCAAGTGTATGAAACCCAACAAGGTAAGTATGAACAAGTTCCAATATTTTCAACATGCAAGGATCCTCACCCTTCATTTATTAATCCTTTCCATGCTCAACTGTTTAGTTATGGGGGATACCCCCCATTCCAATAGCAAGTAGGATTAATAAATACTTTTTCATTTTCTTTAATTTTACAACTTTTTGTTTTCCAGTTTTTCTTTTTTCAATTTCTTGTTTTTATCTTTTTGTCTTTTTTTCTTTTTATGATTTTTATAAAGTAATCTCATCTATGAATAAAACACTCATGTGGCTCGTTGGTTGAGGTGTGTTCTATGTTATTGAGTCGTGAGTGGTCAATTATTTGGATAGTGAGCCCATTGCACCCACTCATCCACTCTACAAATAAGAGGTTCTGTTTGAGGGTACAGTGATATTCTTGATATTTTAAAACTTAAAATTAATTTTGTGTTCATTGTACCCAGAATGAAGAATATGGACCAAGAGGGAATGATTAAGGTGTGACATCAAGGGGACTTGCAGATTCTCTTTGGTGACGTCTGTGGGAGTTATCATGCAACATGGTTGTAGTAAGATCCTTGTAGATCTAACAAAAAAAGGGAGTAAGAGTAATCAAAAGGGCACTCAAAAATCCAATGTTGTTCTAGGGGGTCCCACTAGAAAGACATACGCCCATGCCTAAAGGTTGGTGGCTTCTCTGGACTCAGTATTCAAAAAAAAGAGAAGAAAAAAAAAAGAGAAGAAAAGAAGAAAAACAAAGTGCCACAAAACAAAAATCACTCCTCCCTTGAACAAAACACCAAGTGATCGTACACCTTGTTGTTATGGTACTCTCATAGTTGTTCATCATGGGATGAAACAATGCGATGTCACTGATTAGAGGAATGGACTTGGTCTTGATCTTGGAATGACAGGTTAATGACACCTTAATCATGCTTTACATGTAGGATTCATTGCCTTGGGTCAGTTACCTCATGTCCCAATCTCTACGATCCCTTTCTATAGCTCATCTCATCTCACTGTTCGTGTAATTGTAGCTCGTGTCTCGTATACCATAGAATTCTTACCTCATTCCAGTGATATTTACATGTGTGTGTTTTTTAGAATCAGTGCGGATTACATCTAACCCTTCTAGTGCCCACGAACACTTTAAGTGTGGTTACACAAGGGAATTATAAGTTGGAACCTGCATTCGGGAGGAGCCACTTGTGTAATCTTTTGTAATCTTCACTTATGATATAGCTCACACACATCATTTTTCACCCTCATCTTATTTTTTATAACATTATTTCACTTACTATTATCCCTCTGAATTTCAATGTTCCCATGAACCATCACATAACCTTTTTCTTAACACCCAAGGTTTTATTGATTAGTTACACTCACTCATCATTATTCGTGCCTTCAAAACCATCTAATTACCTAAGAACCCCGTAATAATAGCCTAATGTCCTAAGTTACAACATTGATTCCAAGAAAAATATTTAAAACTTCAATATTTTTTGTGGTTCCCTATGTCACTAGGATTGTGATATTGCGTACGTGATATCGCGGCTAACGTGATATCGCATACGTGATGTATCATACATGATATTGTGTCCCTCCAAACCTATAAATAGATGATCCCCCACAACACTTAGCCTCATTTCTCATCATTCACATGGGGGAGTTTTTCAAATTTTTCTCTACGACTTGCAATTGAGCGACCCTTGCTTTTCTCACTATATCTCACTCGATGGTACTCTGATTTTAATTTTGTCTGAACCTACTTGAACCCAGAGTGTTCAAATTAGTTTTGGAGGAGGGACACCTACTGAATAGCGCCTAAATTTCTTGGAATTTATCATCTCCCAAATTACATCATCTAGGGTAATTAACTATAACACTTAGAATAATTATGCGTAAAAATCATTTAATCCTTAGGTATATCGGGAAATTAAAATTGAAAAACCACCTAAGTAAAAAGAACCCATTATTACAATATTTTGGGAAATATCACATGAAGATAAAATAAGATCATTAATTAAGGCAAGTAGTAAGGTATAAATTAATTTCAAAAACAACCTTACTAATGCTTAACCCCGTGTGATTACAGATGGCCCCGAAATGTGGACAACAGGAAGGTCCTTCCCAAGGTGGAAACAAACAATCTTGGAGAGGTGGAAGATAAGGCCCTTCCAGACAACATGCAGAATAGGAGGAATAATCATTCAGCATTCATCAAGAAGATCCTCCTACCATATGTTCCAGGTAGGCAGAGGGAGGAGCTATTGTAGTGCCTGAACAAGGACAACATCTCACATTGCCCCATGATTGTGTTCAGGCCATCCATGAAAAGTCCACATTCACTGCGGTGATTGTGGAATCAAACTTCGAATATTTTGTAGAGTTCACTCCTGAGGTCGTTAGGGATCACCTCAAAGGATCCCCATTATGGCCTACTCTCTCTGAAAGTGGTGCCTGGTACCTAGGAGAGATGTACCAATTTTGGCACAATAGGGAGCAAGGCACCACTTTCAATATTTATGGTGTGATAGTTGACTTCTCTGCGTAGGCCATTACGAAAGTGTTAAACCTTATGAATACAAGGCCTAAATTTTCTCAGTTATCCACCCATTCAGACCTCGATGTGTGACAAGATTGGTTGGAAAGGGCTTATGGCAGAGATAAAACATTTGGTGAACTGACGACGAAAGAGAGGATTTACTTTAAAATTGGAACATATCACCTCTTCCCCATGAAAGGCCTAAAAAGAATATCAATGTATGCATCTAGAGGATGTGCAATGTTGATGGGAAAGGTTAATGCTAACCTACCCCATCTATATTTAATGGAGATCCTGAGGCGGTTTGAGGAACGAAAGAGAGGGAAGATGGTATTTCCTTTCCCTTGTCTTATCAGAAAGCTTTGCCAATGTGCTGGTATTCGGGGGTACACCAATGATGTCCTCTAAAAAGCCTAGAATACTTCATATGCTAAATTTCTAAAGGCGCCAGCTCCAAGGAAAAGCACTGGAGAAGAGCTAGGACCAGAACAAGAAGAAGAACAGATGGCTAGACCAACTGCAACTCAACTTGCAAGACCCAGCCAACCTCCAAGCACGGGTCCCAGCCAACAATAGGAAGTAGGGCATAGAACAAGCTAGGATCAGCCACCACCGCCACAAGACTACAGACCATTGATGAGCCATCTCAGGGCCATCACTAAGACGGTCAGTTGTGGAAGTCATGATGACACAAACCTCTTCTGTGTTATCGATGATGCCATTCAGCCCACTGTTTCTTTGGATTGCACAAGGGGTGAAATGTCTATTCACACGGGAGGAGGAAAAAGTAGATGGTCACAATAGATCTCAGGAAATGTGGCATCTTTCCAGGTGTAATTAGAGACTAGTGAAGGGGCCACTGTGGTGGTCATGCAACACGAGGATGCTACAGGAGCTGCAGAAGTGGTCACTGACCACATTAAAGAATCCTTCAACATACCTGTTGTGCCATCGACAGATTTCACAGGAGCAAGGAATGCTCAAACTTTGGCCAGAACCTCAATGACTCCTACGGAACATGAGGATGTGCTTGATTGATTACTCCAAATAGGGAAAGTAATCATGTCCTTGTTTGACATCCCTCAGGATGTTATGGTAATTCAGTTAGACCTCATTTCCACAAAGGGGAAGCTAGTCTTAATAGAAGTAAGGGTTGAGCATGCTGAAGCAGAGGTGCAGAATCTACAAGAGTAGCTTGTGGCCTTACAAGTAGCACAGTGGGATCCCTTGCAATTTGTTCCTATAGACCAACTAGATAATTTTAGAACTAAGCAACTAACCAAAATAATAGTAGAGAATAAAAAGGTGGCTGATGAAAAAGAGAAGGCTGTTTGGGATGCCTCCATAGCATAGGCGCAAACTCATGTGCATATCAAGGCACTCAAACCCTTACAAGAAGAAAACAAGTAACTCATTATGGATAACCTTCAGTTGACCACTATGGAAAAGCAAAAGAACATTCTCAAGGAACACATCCATCAACTATGAAAATAATTCATTCAGGTCAACTGAGATGTAAGTTGTTTAGTGAGAGAGAATTAAACCCTCTCAATGGAGGAGGTATGCACCATTCATCAAAACTCAACTATTGAGATAAGTGTGTGGCAAAATGAGGCTAAAAAACATGAAAAACTGAAGGAGCACTTCCAAGATCAGGTGGGGATGTACAAAAAGATCCTTGAGAAGGAGATCCATATGGCCAAGGCCCACATCAATGCTATCAATGCTCAAAACACTGACTAGCAGGCCATATTGGACACATATGCCTTTGCCCACCAAGTGGAAGTTAAGAGCCGAGACTTGTAGATTTAGGATTTGATAGAATACATGGAGTTGGAAAATATGAGATATGCCAACCTGGCCATGTTAATAGTAGGATGCCCAAGGATAGAGCTCAAGTAGGTGGTAGTAACCACCCACATCAAATATGAAGCAGAATTTGCATAACGCAAGAAGCTGTTGGAGAAATTGGAAGTTGCAAATTCTAAACTTGAGGTGATGAAAGCCAGCTACCAAGGATAGAAAAGTATCACAACAGACTTGGCTTGATGGCTAGCAGATTTTTAAGAGTACAAAGATAAAGCTAGAGCCTATGAGAAGGAACGACGAGTGTTTGCAGCTTGGTATCTCAAGGCCAATCAAATGCTTCCACAACTACCCTATCCATGGGAAGTGCCAACTCTGTCAAACATTGGAACATTAGCATGGAAGGCACAAGACCCTCGGACCGAAGATGAGAAGCTCTAGGCCATACTTCAGTGTCATCAAGCCTCGAAACGTGAAGCACAAAACAAAGGAAAAGCACCAATGGAGGAGCCACCACCACCTGGAACTACATGAGTTCCACCCATTTTTGTAGATGTAGAACATCATTTGTATTATGTATTCATTTTTTTTCATTCCACACTGTGGCATAATTCCATTTCTTCCCATCTAATAATCCCATACCTATCCACTGTGTAATCACTATAACTCGAGGATGAGTTTTCATTCAGTCGTGGGGGTATGATGAATCGTCATTTGGGGTAGCTGCGATATCACGTACACGATATCGTAGCCCATGTCATGATATCGCATACATGATATCACAGCCCACTGACAGTTCTATAAATAAGAGGCAGCTTTCCCAATCTTAGGCACTTAGATTTAGGCCCTTAGCTAGACTCTTGTAGTTTTCTCATTCCAGAGTTAGAATATTTCCTAATGTATGCCCGTAGTGTGGTGATTGTAATTGTACAGCATCCTTTATTCGAGTGTGACGTACTTGGACATGCACATGACCAAAAATAAAGATCAAGATTACTTCATCATTGCAGCATTCACTTAGATTAATTATTTATTTAATTGTTATTTAATGCTTTCCTAGTTAATCTCTTCTCACCCTTAAACTCATGTTAAACATGAAATGAATACGACTTAATCACGAGCATTTAAGTGTGACTACTTAGTAACCCACTAGTGTACCTAGGCCATGCGCTTGGTAATCCCAGCAGTAGTCATGAATGAGGTCCAAGATGTGTATGAATGATTAAGGAACAGATGCTCATCGCACTTAGGCTAGTTTAGATTCTCTCACCCTTTCCCTCTTAGCTTAGTTAACATTACTTTCCATTGCCTTCAGGAGTAGCGTTAGATTAGGAACCACATCTTACACCTCACTCTAGACTAAACCATATGTGACAAAGATAATACTAGTCCAAGTGGGAAGATAGCGAACTGTGACCTAAGGCTAACTGTCTAGATGCCACAACTAGTCCATCTGCGGAGTTTGACCGAATCGCTCGTGTAACACTTGTATTCATATGGTTGAGTGTAGGGGTACCTCTCCACTCATCACATATCTTGGGTGAAACTTGATGCAACCAATTGATGATGTTCTTAGCCATCCCACACATGAACTCCACTTTGTCTAGAGTCTCTACCTATGGCCTCACATGAAACTTAGGGATGGGATCTTGCACTAGTGGATTAGGAACTATGGTAAGCATAAAAATCATCAAAAGATTAGGATGAAAATCAAAGATAAATAATGAAAATATTAAGGCATAGACATACCTGGCTCCTCCTCCTCCTCCTCCTTAGGGATGATGATGGGAGAGGTACGTAGTACCACCTCACCAAATAAGACATCTAGATCATCTATACCTACATCAACAAATCCTTCAACCATAGGTTGTTTTAGGAGTGTATACACACCTTTGTTCTGCCTTTGAAATAGCTTGGGCTACCATATCTTGATGCTTGTCTACAACCATAGCACATAGAGAACGAGTTAACACATGAAACCATAAGTTAGCCATAAAATTTAAAACATGAAATAGCCAAATTTAAGCAAAGCATGCTTGCAACTACCTACTGTGATGGCCTATGCGTAAGCATAAGCTTCTTTGAGGTAGGTTGATCTGATGCTAGGGGTGCCTCCTCCATATGCCTCTTGAGTTTCTCCCTAGCTACCCCTTCGATCCCCATACGCTATTGTCATCAATAGTGTGAAGAGACTTGTACTACTTAACATCCAAATTCTTAGTGGTGACGGATAATGTATCATCCATCCCCTTTGTTGGGCTCTAGGCCTACACTATTGGATAAATGTGCTATATCCAGGGCCTTGAAAGTTGGCTTGGTTCTTGGAAAACCCATTGTCCATTCCTATACACCACTAGAAACTCCACAAACCTTTATAGATAACCTACAAAAAATGCAAAGTGCATATGGATTATCATCGAAGTGTTAGAATGGATTCTAAGGATCTCCTTTTGAAACCTAGTAGCCAAAGTAGCTAACTAATCAAATCTAATGCTATCCATCAAGGCCTTCTTAAAGGTCCATCCTCATGCTAGGCCAATTACCTTCTTTTGTGATAGCAGTTTGGGAAATGCATGAGACCTAAACAAAGGATATGATTTCTTTACATCAAGATTTTTGAAGCTATCCATCAAAATTCAAAAGTGGTCCACCAAGCCACTCTAGAAAATGATAATGATGGCCCAATTCCCTTATTATCCTAGTAGGAACCTTGCTATGTTAGTAGGAACACGAAATAAGTCACAAAAGAGACTAGCACCTACGTCCATATTCACCTTCACTCCTCGGATGATGATGATAAAATGACCAACCTTCTCATTGAAGGAGTTGATGACATGCAACATCTCTGAAGTAGGAATGGAATGGATGGGTGCCATGAATACATCAAGCAAACCTACATGCTAAATGTTTTCTTGAATGTACCCAAGTGTTTGTCCCTTTAGCCACTCCTATGCTAATCTCACCTCACCAAGCTTTAGGATGAAGGTATCCTCATGAAATGAACCTAAAAGTGGTATAATGACATCAATTGAGGTGGAAGATCCTACAAAGCAATAACCAAAGTTTAGCATCAACATGAGCAATTTCAAAGACTAAGAAAATTAATAGAACACTTAAAGTTATAGCCATAAGAACACTAGAAGCTATAGCCTTTATGTTTACCTTTCCTTTTCTTCTTTGGTGTGGAGGTCCCAGCTACAAGGGTTTGATCTATGCTATCAGCATCTACCAATCAATTGTGCATCATTCCATCATCCTTACACTTCTTGTATATCTGGTTAAACCTGGTGGCATATTCATCAAAGTTCCCTATTAATTATTGATACATGGTAGTTTTGATTTGAGGACTCTAGGTGAATTCATCCAAAGTAGTTTTAGTCACTACCAGGATAATCAAACTTTGATCATTAATGTTGTGCCTAGAAGAAGTTGTAAAACCAATGAAGTTAGAGAAGGTAGTTAAGAAAAAAGCATAAGAACATTACAATAATAATTTTTACCCCTTAGATGATACACAGTGCTAGATGGGTTCTAGAATAATGTGTGGGCTCTATGCACCACCATTAGAGTATTGTCAATATTATAATAATGATACTCTGGAATTGTCCAAATCTCTATAAGGTAATTTGGGCTTATGACATATGCTTGTTCCCTTGATATCTTAGGAAGAGGCTTGTTAGTAATGTATCTAGAAATAGGGTCTCCACAACAACCCTAGCTACATCTGCAAACAAGTGTGACTAGAGCATCACACTAAAGTTCCTAAGGAGGTAGGCAAGGAAGTCTCTTGCCATAGGATAGAACCACAATGAGAGCTTTCCAAAAGGCATGTCATGTAATGGGATGTTGGTACTGTGATGACCAATGTAGCACAAGATACTAACCAGCTTCACTGTGATAAGGACAGACCTCAAAAAGACCTTGCATGAAGCAAAAGAAAAAAAAACATTATGACCTATTAGAGTTACTTAACATATTTAGAGAAAACATCTAGTGAAGGTGAAATTAGCCTTTGTAAAAAGCTTTAAGGTGTTTTTCTATAAATTAGTCTAAGCAATTCCACAAAAAAAATTTATTACAACCTTTCATAACCTTACATCATGACCAGGAATTTCTTAAAAAATTTAGAAAAAATTCCTAAGTTAGAGGTGAAATTAGCCTCTACAAAAATCTCTTAAATGTTTACCTAAATTAGCTTAAGAAATTCCATAAAAGCATTGTTACCATATTTTATAGCCTTTATAGCCAAAATTTTATAGCCCAAAACTAAGTCTTATTCTAGATTATGTAAAAATTTAGAAAATAGCATCTAACTTATGCATAATTTTAGAAAAAGAAAGCATAAGTTTTGAAAAAACATCTAAATTATTCAAATCATGCATAAATATGGAAAAATCATCTAAGCTATGCACAAATTTAGAAAAAGCTTCATGAACTTAGAAAAAAACATGTAGCCATAGTAAAAGCTTGCTAAAAATAGAAAAATATTTTATTCTTCTTAAAAAAATAAAATTAGGCATTAATTTTACATGTTGAAAAAAGAAAAAAATAATTTATACTTATCAACCACTTCCATTTCCAAATGGGTAGTGTGCTATGACCATACTTTTGCCTTGATTCACATCACCATAGCTAAAAAATTCATCAAAAATTTGTTTGTGCTTTTATTTTAGTGATTCCACCACAAAAAGAATCTTGAAATTATGAACCCTATAAATATGACCATTATAATTGAAAAAATATAGCCATATATCCATAAAACATGAAAGAATTTAGCCAAAACCATAGTCATCAACATTTACCCCTTTTCATGCAGGGTTGGTATAAAGTTTGCCAAAAATTTGTTTAACCTTTTTAAAAAGTGATTCTACCACCAATTGAAAGGTTGAATCAATCCCTACATGTGCATCTCAAAAACAAATTTAAGACCTTTTCCGTTTACGTAGGAAAAATTTGTCAATTTGGACAATAATCTGAACAAGGCACAAACATCCTTATTACACATGCTTAGTAAATAATTCATACAAAATTCGTTTTAAGTCCAATTGGAGTCATTCGAGCTCCATTGGAAAGATAAATCCAAAGTCTAATCATCCATAATTAGAAAATAGACATAACATTTTCCATTTATTTAGAAAAAATTCGCAACATTACATGAAATTACAAAAGTGACACAAACAACCTAACTACGCAATGTTAGGAAAACAACCATAACTTCATCGTTACAAATCCAAATTAAATGAGAAAATATCCATTAGAAAGCCTAAATGAAGGGCTACGAAACCATAGCATTTAATTAAATAAATGTGAAGCCATTATTGTAAGAAAGAATTCAAAAATTTCTTACTTTTTCATGCCAAAACGTCAAAAACCTCAAAACCTAGATTTCATATAGCCATGGAAATAGTTGAACTAGCCAAAATCATTGAAACTCATTAAAATTTAAAATAAAATAATTTAGTAGGATTTTGTTAAAATTTAATTTTAACAAATACTATAACCTAGATCTGAAAAAGTGACCACAACCCAAAATTTTGGGAAAAAGCATGAAATAACAAGCCTTATTTTCAAAATCAAATTTATAGAAGCTAGGGAAATGAAATGACCATGGATCTATGTGAAAATGAGAAAAATAGGAGGTGATATTTCATAAAAATTCTATTTTAATCCCTCCACTAGAGTAGATCTAGAAAAAATGGCCTTAACACATAAGAAGCAAAAAACTGAAAAAAATCATAAAAAACAAAAGCAAAAATAGGTAGAACTACCTAACTTTGAGCAGCAACAAAAGAAGCCTAAATGGAGATGGGCCTAGGTACTTCTTCTAGCTACCAAGCACATTCATAAATCTTTTGGATCATAGGGTTTCAAATCCTTGCCCTTCATTGGTTTGGTACCATGGCAACCTCAACGTTGGGAATGGTTGAAAATTGAGAAGGATTGGAAATCAACACTGGCTATGAGGAAGATGGAAGACTTCCACACTAAAAATTGGTTTCTACTACCATAGGAACCTATGCTAGAGCCCTTATCCAATGCACTATTTTTGTAGAATGATAGTTATGATCAAAACATGTAAAATTTGATATATAAAACTCATCTAAAACCTAAACACACATCTTAAAATCCTAGTTGCTAATCCAAAGTACCATAACTATAAGTGCACTACACTTAAAAGGTAGGAAATTCTAGTTCACATTAATTTTGGGTAGGAAAAAACTTCACTTTTCAAAATTTTAAATTCTTAGATTATGGGCTCCACCCTACACCTTCTCCCTTAGCTAAAAATGGCATCAACACTGAGCTTTTTTCTAATTTGGTAATTAAAACCTTATGGAAACCTTAACCCCCATACATCCATGCTAGAAGTACCATACCTAGTGTGGAAACATACCTCCTACTTTGCAAAATCATTAGAATTACAAATATTTTACTATTTTTGGTAACTCAAACTTTCCCTATTTACCCTAGGTTCCCAAAAATGGATGAGACATGAACAAAGCTAGACACCTTGGGTTTCCATGCTGGGGTAATAGTGCCTACTATGGAAGAATGGGGTAATACCCACTCTTATGCCCCAACACCCATCTAGCATACATTTAACCCTAGAATGGACCCCACATGATCTAGAACCCATCCAAGCATCTTTGGTAGCCTTGAAACCACACCAAACCTAGTTAAAACGAGTCAAAATCTAGGATTTGGTGTTTTCCATGCTAGGGAAGTATTTTTCCAGACTAAGCCTCTCACTATTAGCATGGATAGATGGGGGAAGATAAAATGACCTAAATTGACTACCAAGTAGCCATTTTTCAAAGCCTGGTGACCCCTAGGCTCTGCTAGAGTCATCTAGAGCTTCCAAAAGCCCCAAAAGTGGTGAAATATGGCATAAACCTTTCATCCCCCTATCATCCATGCTAGGGCCACCATGCCCAACATTGAAGAAATGGAGGAGATTGCATGAGACACTTAGAAGCCTCCAAATTATCAAATCTTAACACCCAACACTAACCATCAAGACCGAGAACCCTAGAGGTTGGCATGCATGGTTAATCGGTTGTCGATTTGGCCTAGATCTAACTTCACTAAGGGAGATATTTTCCATGCTTACCCTACCACCCTTAGTATGGATGAAAGGTGGAAAGTTTGAAAACCCCCACATAACCTTCAAAATGACTATGTCTTAACCTTAGGCACTAATGGCTAATGCTTGCAACCCTGTGGACACTCATGCATAGCCAAATTAATCATAAAAAGATAAAAAGCCATTTTTCCCAATTTTTTACACTAAGAATAAAAGCCCCAATGTGAAAAAATTTGGGAAAGCCCAAAAATTACCTAATGACCCATGAAACAACCGAATTTTGACATCAAATGTCAACAATCGACACTAGCAACCATAGAAGCCTACATGCATGACCAAAAGTGATCACATAAGGTCAAAAAGCTTTCCCCCAAATTTTCCATATTAAGCATGGAATTCCTATCATGGAAAAAATGGGGGAACATCAAAAGCCACTCATCAACCTTTCAAATAGCAAAATTTCAACCCCATGCATTGATAATCATCACTAGTGACCTCCGAGACCTACATGCATGGCCAAAAATAAGGCAAAAAAGTAAAAACATATTTTTCCTATTTTTCATGTTGGGCATACTATCCCTGATGTAAGAGAATATGGGAAAGCTCAAAAACCACTTGGAAAACCTACAAAATAATCATTTTTGACTCCAAACCATAGTCTTCGACCCCAATAGGCTTGAAAGCACACATGCATGGTAGATTGAAGTAAAAACTAGGATAGATCTAAGATATGTGGTGTTTCCATGCTGAAGATTCTTCCCTCCATGCTACCCAAAGTGAAAATCCAAGGTAAGACTCATTTGGAATCCATAAATACCTCAAAACAACATTAACTGAACTTGCATGCACTCTAGGATCCTATTGACATCCTCTGAAGACAAAATTCAAGAAATTGATGTCAAAAGGTTTAAAAATAATTTCCCCTAGTTTTCCATGCTAAGAATCCTATTCCTATCATGGAAACAATGGGGGAAGTTTAAAAAGTACTTATAAATATCCAAAATTACCAAAACTTGACATGAAACCCTAGTCCTCGACCATAGTAGTTTTGAAGACTAACATGCACAATCAATTGAGGTTAAAATTAGCCTAGATCTAAGATGCTTAGTTATTCCATGATTTGGATCCCTTTTTCCATGCTAAGGATAGTATCCCCAGCATGGAAACTCAAAGGGAAACTTGTTTGGGGCTCTTAAACACCTCAAAATGACATTAAATGATCTTTCATGGACTCTAGAACCTTGACGACAATCATTGGAGCTATTAAACTTTAAAAGACTAATCCAATGTGGTCAAAAAGTGGTTTTCCATAGTTTTCCATGCTAAGCTTTCCATCCCCAATGTGGAAAAAGGGGAAAATCTTAAAAACACTTAGGGATACTTAAAACCACTCTATTTTGACATGGAGCCATAGCCCTTGGTCCTGGAAAATTTGGAAGCTAATATGCACAATTAATTGTGATCTAAATTATCCTAGATATAGGATTCTTACTTCTTCCATGATAGAGTAACTTCCCTAGGGGCCAAAAACATACAAAATCAATGTCTATCATCCTAGGGGCCTAGAAACCTAGTCAAAGTGCCACTAAATCACTCTAAATTTATAAAACAAGCATTCCCCTATTGTTTTCATGTTAAAAATACTATGCTCCACATGGAAAAATGGGGGAAATCAATTTTGACACATGTTAACACTCAAAATTACCTTGAACTACCTTAAAATAAAGCTAGAAGATGCAAAACCTCTAGATCTAGGTATTGGTTGCTTATTTGACCATGTTGGATCTCATTTTTTCCTTGAATTTTGGTTTTCCATGCTAAGCCCCCTTTCTTCCATGATGTTTAGTGTGGAAATAGGAAGGGAAGGCTCAAAAACCTACCTTTTGGCCTTTACAAACCTCTAAAGTGTTCATTTTTATGGATCTAATCCTATACTACCTTGGGAAGGTCTTAGAACCTTAATTTAAGACCTCTAAGCATCCAAAAACCT
This sequence comes from Gnetum montanum, assembly GCA_015680685.1. Taxonomy (NCBI): domain Eukaryota; kingdom Viridiplantae; phylum Streptophyta; class Gnetopsida; order Gnetales; family Gnetaceae; genus Gnetum; species Gnetum montanum. The sequence goes on from MNCI01008746.1 coordinate 1,486,470, forward strand.
ATTTTCATCTATTTCCATGCTGAGGATCCCTATTTCCATGCTAAGCCCATTGTGGAATCCTCAAAACACTTGATTTTTTGGACTAAACAACCCAGAAACAACCCTGATTAATACCCAAACTCACCTGATAGCCTTATAGCCTTAAAACATGGTCTGCTAAGGCCTAAAACTAGCAAAAACTAATCATTTTTCCTTATATCAACCAAATTTTACCATATATAGCCTATTTTGTTTGATTTTTTCTTTATTATGTAATGTTTTGGCTTATTTTTGGACTTGTGTTGCCTTGTTGATCTTGTTAACCTTCTTTGGCCTTTATACAACCTTATGTGTTCTTCATTTACCTTGTTATAGCTTTATTTGCCTTTGTTTGGCCTTTAAATGGTATCAAATAGTGGGGTTTGACCTTTTCTAACCACAATTTGACACCATATGACCATGGCCTGCTAAGGCCTTGAACTGGCATCATAGTCCACCAAGACTCTAAACTAGCATCATAGCCTACTAAGGCCTAAAACTAGAAAAATTGTAGCCTTTATTGACCATTTGTAGCCTTATTTCTTATGTTTCCCCCTGGTAAACTGATTGCATTAGATTTGCATATGTTTTATATAATTTTAGCATTATTTATTCACATTTACCCAAGTGCCACTTAATATGCTTTTGGTTAACATGCAAGATCAAAGTATGAGTACTTGGGAGCAAATCAATTTACCTTTGTATCTACATGGACCTCACAGTGATGTTGAATGATGTATCAACCTTGATTGCCTAGATCTTGAGCCTAAGAGTCTTGTAGATCACATTGCCTTAATAGAGAAAGCTTTAGAATGATCTGAAAACCTAGTTAAAACCCTTAACTTAGAAGAAAGAGACATAATTGAAGATTCTCTAGTTGAGATGCCTATTACAACACATAGTGGTGAGGAGAAAACCCTTAAACTAAGTTTCTCACTAGAGCCTGAGTGTGCTCAAGACATCACCAAGGTCTTATAAAGTAACATTAAGGCATTTGCCCAGTCATATGAAGATATGTCATGCCTAGACCTAGGTCTAGTTGAGAACAACATCATACTAGACCCTCGTATTAGACCCATAAAGTAAAAAGTGCACAAACGTAGACCTAATTTGGCCTTACTAGTTCATGATGAAATATCAAAGCTCTACCAAGTTAGTTTCATTAGGGCTGTTGACTACATAGAATTGGTGTTCAACATAGTGGTAGTCCCTAAGAAAAATGGGAGTATCCATATTTGCATTAATTTTTATGACCTAAATAAAGTGACTATCAAGGATGACTTTCCTTTGCCTAGTATTGATAAACTTATTGATACTACAGTTGAACATGCCTTGTTGCCCTTTATGGATGGATTCTTAAGATATAACCAAATTAGAATCAACCTAGAACACCAACTTAGCATGAACTTTATGATCCCATGGGGTACTTTTTGTTATACCATGATGCCCTTTGGCCTTAAGAATGCTGAAGCAACATACTAGAGACATATGACCTATATATTTAGTGATTACATATTCGATTTGCTTAATGATTACATGGATAACATAGCCATTAAGTCTAAGATGGTCCATGACCATGCTAATGACCTAGATACTATGCTTAAATGATGCCTCAATTATTAGCTTAGGTTCAATCCTAAGAAGTGGATCTATTTTATTAAGACTAGTATGATGCTTGGCTTTGTAGTCTCTAAAGCAAGGATACTCATCAATCTTGATAAGGTTAAGGTCATACCCAAATTAGTAGCACCTACCAATATTAAAGAGCTTCAGGGATTACAAGGTAGATTATAGCTTATTCATAGGTTTATCACTAGGCTTATTAATAAGTTACATCCCATGCAGCACTCACTTAAGAAAGGAGTTCACTATGAGTGAGAGGCTCAATACCAAGAGACCTTTGAAAACATTAAGCAAGAATTAACATAATTGATGATAGTCTATCCTCCACAAGAGGGTAAACCATTTTACATTTATCTTACTATTTCTAATACATCCATTACCTTTTCACATTTTTAGAAACATGATGATAGAGTAGAAATGCTCATATACTACCTTAGCCATGCGTTAGTTTCCCATGAGACCTGATATGCTGAGGTGGAGAAGTATTATCTAGCACTAGGCTTCTATTTGAAGAAATGGAGACACTAACTCTTTAGAAGCCAAGTCAAGATCATTTTCAAGGAAAACATACTCAGAGCCATAATGACCAACATCTATGAAGGTAGCCATATAGCCTGCTGGAAAGCTATAACCACAAAGTTTGACCTCCATTATGCCTCTCAATCCTCAATGAAAGGTCAAGTTATAGCCATGCAACTCAAAGTTTTACCTATTGATGACCAAGTAGCCATAGATCTTTGATGAGACGCAACTTACACTAGGCCGTGATATCGCGGCCGACGCGATATCGCGTCTTCTCCTGCGATATCGCGTACGCGATATCGCGTCCTGCCGTCATTTCTATAAATAAGAGGCGACACTCCCTTCATTTCCCAATCCTGGCTAGTGTAGCGAAGCTCTGGCAGATTGATCACTCCAGAGTTAGAATTTTTCCCCATGTGCCCGCAGTAGGAGTCCTAGAGTGAACGGCTCTTTATTCGAGCAGCTTGTAACCTGAACCCAAGTTGTGTACGGCAATAAAGACGAACTTGTTTGGATAAACCTTGCAGCACGTGGTTTCATTTATTGCTTTATTTCCTGCTTTCCTAGTGCGTTCAAGTACGACTTGATTACGAGCGTCTACGGACGTGTACGGCTAGTCAAGGAATCGGCTGCTTGACGCAATGCATGAGTACGACTCAATTACGAGCATTGGATGCTTGGTAACCCAGTAGCGTATTCCAGGATTCTGCGCTTGGTAACTCCCGGGTCTAATGTGTACGGCTAGTTGAGGAATCGGCTGCTCATTGCTAGGCTAGATCGTGTGATAAGTACGACTTAGTTACGAGCACCCACGGGTGTGTACGGCTGGCTAAGGAATCGGCTGCTTATCACACGTAGGCTAAATAGGTGCCTCAGTACGACCACTTCGAGCACTTGCGTTACGTGTGGCGATCCCAGTAACGATTAGCGTTTGATAAGCTGCAGTTTCATAGTTCAGGGTGTGGCCGGTAAGTGGGAATGGATGCTAACGCTAGTTAGTTTAGACTTAGATCTTAGTTAGAGTTAGTTTAGTTTTCTCAACCCTTTCTCCTGGTAGCATAGAAGATAAGCCGAAAACATCAAAAAAATCACATACCTCAGACTTGCTTAACCATAAACCGTGACACATACAAGCAAGCCTGGGAAGCCAATGCACGATTAACCCCAAGTGTTTCTTGTGGCGTTAAGGCATTTAGTCTGCGGAGTTCGACCGGATCGCGCGTGTATGCTCGTATTCGTATGGTGGAGTGTAGGGGTACCTCACCACTCATCATTGGCACCGTTGCCGGGGACTAAGTGTTTTTTCGTCAATTTAACATAAGGGATATCACTCACATCGTTGTGAGCTTAAAACGAACCTTAGGGTTAATCAGTTAATCAAGAACAATAAATAACGGTGAAATTAGCACACCAATAGAAATGGCTTCTTCTCACGAAATCAACTCACCTAAGGACAATACAGGAGAAAGTCAGCATCATACGCATAACCAAGATCAGCCATGTCCTCAACAGTCTAAGGTCACATATACTCATCCCGATGAGTATGTGCCAGATTTTACCTTTGTTTTCCATCAAGATAAGCAACTGCGGTGGAGAGATATGCAAGGTAACATCGTGTTACCCCCAGATCGAGCCACCCCCAACATGCTTTTCTGTGCTTTGGTATAGATTGGCATGCATGAGCTGTTCGCAGAATACGTTTTGGATGACCATGATACAAGGGACTATC
>MNCI01008746.1:1493320-1517941 GCA_015680685.1 Gnetum montanum
CCTGGGAATTTCTCAAACTAAGGACAGACTCAAGGATTTGAAACGGGTGTGACTTCAAGGGAACTTGGTGCTCTTGTGTTGGTCTTTCACTTGGGTGCTTGGATGTTTTCTTCTTGGGTTTTCTTACCGTTCCGATGTAACCCAATAATCGGAAGCTGAGACAATAAAAATAAAGAAGTCTTTGCATGGTGTGGTCCCCACGCATAAAAACACAAAACAAAAAAAGAAAAAGAAAAAAAATGAAAAAAAAAAGAAAAAGAAGAGAGAAAAGCTAAAAAGCTAAAAGTGAGGATTCAAAGCACACCCCTTAGACGGAATAAATTTGGGCTACAAGCACTGGTTATGGAACCAAAGTGTTCCCTCTAACTAAGGCCCTTCTCGCTTCCCATTCTCTCTGTTGTTTCGTCGGAATGGTGGTGGCTTCTCGAAGTTGCATCCTTGTTACCCAAGTGGATGATTTAACCAACTGCATTGATGCGAAGTCACTGGAAGTGGTTGGTTTGAGGCCAGAGTTGGAATGAGATTCGCCAAGTCACATTAATCATGTAACACACAAGGGGCTGTACACCACCTTGTTCTTGGGATTCCATTCCACTTCTCTTCTTCCCATCCTTCTCTCCATTGTTCACCTCATTGCCGGTTGTATCATTGTATATACTTTAGTTGATGCTTTGTTTTCTTTTTGGTAAATTCTTCCGGTTAAGACTTTAACTCTTGTTTCCAAAGGACATTCCCCGAGCCTACGGACTCTTTGAATGTGGGATTGTCAGGGCATTAAGGGCATGAGCCTGCTTTGGGGAGGACCCACTGACATTCCTATTTGGAACACTAGTTAACTTCTTTTCCTTAACGTTTTGCAATTAATTATCATTTTTTGTTCATTTCCATCATGACATCCTTTTCTTGATGCCATAGTTGTCCCTTTTTACCTATCCTTCCTATTCCTTTTCTCTTTCCATTCTAACGCTACCGGAGGTTCGCGATTAGTCATGGGGGTACGGGGCCTGATTTTTCGATTTTTATCCTAAGCCCCGGATTTTTTCGTTTTTCTTCCTAACCCCTATACCTTCGGTAGTCATCATCTACATTTTCCCAGATCCATATTAGCCATACCACAACTTAGCCAAGGAACCTAAACCGAAGCAAGGTATGCTTTACTTAATGATTCAATTACCCTTGCTAATATATGATTGTGTTGTGTGTGCAGATGGCAATCATACAACAACGGAATGGATCTGGAGCAGACACTTGGAATGGAGCAGCGCTGAAGCAGCATGCAAGGAATGGAGTTGATAATGCGCTTACAGATGGACAACGAAAGGCGCAATCTCGGCGTTGGCAGCAACAAGACTCTTCTTCCTTCTTCTCTTCTATTCTCTCTCCTCTTTTCTCTCAGCTGCCAACTGTGGCCTAATGTCATTGTAATAAGGTGTTCACCCATATTGTCATGAACACCAGTTTTTGTTAAGTCTTGTAATAAAGACCGTTCACATGTCATCCCATTAGTTCCATTTTCCCTAATAATCCCATACCTACCTGATATCATTGTAAGGAACTCGAGGATGAGTTTTCATTCAGTCATGGGGGTATGATGAGACGCGACTTACACTAGGTCGCGATATCGCATCCCATGCGATATCGCGTACGCGATATTGCGTCTTTTCCTGCGATATCGCGTACGCGATATCGCGTCCCGCTGTCATTTAAATAAATAAGAGGCGGCACTCCCTTCATTTCCAAATCCTGGCTAGTGTAGCGAAGCTCTGGCAGATTGATCACTCCAGAGTTAGAATTTTTCCCCATGTGCCCGCAGTAGGAGTCCTAGAGTGAACGGCTCTTTATTCGAGCAGCTTGTAACCTGAACCCAAGTTGTGTACGGCAATAAAGACGAACTTGTTTGGATAAACCTTGCAGCACGTGGTTTCATTTATTGCTTTATTTCCTGCTTTCCTAGTGCGTTCAAGTACGACTTGATTACGAGCGTCTACGGACGTGTACGGCTAGTCAAGGAATCGGCTGCTTGACGCAATGCATGAGTACGACTCAATTACGAGCATTGGCTGCTTGGTAACCCAGTAGCGTATTCCAGGATTCTGCGCTTGGTAATCCCAGTAGTAGTCCGATGTGTACGGCTAGTTGAGGAATCGGCTGCTCATTGCTAGGCTAGAACGTGTGATAAGTACGACTTAGTTACGAGCACCCACGGGTGTGTACGGCTGGCTAAGGAATCGGCTGCTTATCACACATAGGCTAAATAGGTGCCTCAGTATGACCACTTCGAGCACTTGCGTTACGTGTGGCGATCCCAGTAACGATTAGCGTTTGGTAAGTTGCAGTTGCATAGTTCAGGGTGTGGCCGGTAAGTGGGAACGGATGCTGACGCTAGTTAATTTAGACTTAGATCTTAGTTAGAGTTAGTTTAGTTTTCTCAACCCTTTCTCCTGGTAGCATAGAAGATAAGCCAAAAATACCAAAAAAATCACATACCTCAGACTTGCTTAACCATACACCGTGACACATACAAGCAAGCCTGGGAAGACAACGAACGATTAACCCCAAGTGTTTCTTGTGGTGTTAAGGAATTTAGTCTGCGGAGTTCGACCGGATCGTGCGTGTACGCTCGTATTCGTATGTTGGAGTGTAGGGGTACCTCGCCACTCATCAATCTTGAATTCCATAATTAACACATTAACACAATTAGCCAAGTGTCCAAGGATTATGAGACAATCATGAACTTTGATGAATCTTCAACTACCCGTGGGCCTAGTGTCGTTGCCAACATAACATTTCCATATGGTGAGATCTAACCTTCGCCTATCATTTTGGATTTACATGTACCAACAACATAGTGGAGTATGAGGGTTTGATCAAAGGGATGATGGTAGCTCATGACCTAGGAATTAGATGCTTATCCATCAAAGGCAATTTACAACTTGTGGTTAACCAAGAAAGCAAATTCTATGCATGCAAAGCCAAGTACTTAAAACCTTAGTGTAACCTAGGGAAGCAATTGTTACAATAATTTACAAATTTTGATATCCAATACATGCCTTAGAATGAAAACATCATAGCTGATGTAATTGCAACATTAGCCCTTAGTATGACATTAGATGTGTTTAGCAAGTTATCCACCTTAATCGTGGACTATGCTACTCCCATCACACAAAACATTGAGGATACCTTTGTGGTCATCGTTCATACTACTCCTCCCAAGGAGTGGTATGATGATAACAAATTTTACCTTATGCATGATGAATCCTCAAAAGGCCTGACTATTGCTCAAAAGGATGTTATACATAAGTGATGAGATGCGATATGCACAAGCTGTGATATCGCGTACACGATATCGTTGCTGCCGCGATATCGCATCTCCTGCAATATCACGTACGCGATATCGCGTCCTTCCTTGCGATATCATGTACGTGATATCGCAGTCTGTTGCCATATCTATAAATAATAGGCAGTACTCCCTTCATTTCCCAATCCTGGCTAGAAGTAGCGAAGCTCTGGCAGTTTGAACACTTCAGAGTTAGATTAATTTTCCATGTGCTCGTAGTAGGAGTCCTAGAGTGAACGGCTCTTTATTCGAGCAACTCTTTGTAACCTGAACACAAGTTGTGTACGGTGATAAATACGAACTTGATTGGATAAACCTTGCAGTACATGGTTTTATTTTATTGTTATTTATTACTTTCCTAGTGCGCACGAGTACAACTTGATTACGAGCATCTACGGATGTGTACGACTAATCAAGGAATCGGTTGCTCGTCGCAACGTGTGAGTACAACTTGATTATGAGCATTGTGACTACTTGGTAACCCAGTAGCATATTCCAGGATCTATGCTTGGTAATCCCAGTGGTAGTCCAATGTGTACGGCTAGTCAAGGAATCGGCTACTCATCGCTAGGCTAGAATGTGTGATAAGTACGACTTGGCTACGAGCACCCATGGGTGTGTACGGCTAGCCAAGGAATCGGCTGCTTATCACACTTAGGCTAAATAGGTGCCTTAGTATGACCACTTTGAGCACGTGCGTTACGTGTGGTGATCCTAGTAATGATTAGAATTTGGTAGCCACAGTTGCATGGTTCAGGGTGTGTACGGTAAGTGGGAACGAATGCTAACGCTAGTTAATTTAGACTTAGGACATTAGTTAGAGTTAGTTAGTTTCTCAACCCTTTTCCCTCATAGCTTAGGAGATAAATCGAAAAATACCAAAAAAATCATTTACCTCAGACTTGCTTAACCATACGCCATGACACATACAAGCAAGTCTGGGAAGACAACGAACGATTAACCCCAAGCGTTCCTTGTGGCGTTTAGGCATTTAGTCTGCGGAGTTCGACCGGATCACGCGTACACGCTCGTATTCGTATGGTTGAGTGTAGGGGTACCTCGCCACTCATCAATAAGCAATCAAAGTAGTATGTCTTTATAGGTGATAACACATTATGTCGATGATCCTAGGATGGTATACTCCTAAAGTGCTTAGGTAAAACTAAAGCCAAAATATTCCTAGAGGAAGTTCATGATGGTGTTTGTGGAGGACATATAGGACCTAAAGCCATGGCCACTAAAATTATATGGTTAGGTTATTATTGGCCCCATATGAAAAATTACTATTTGCAAGAGGTTAAGCAGTGAGACACATGCCAGTGATATAGTAACCTTATACATGTACCACCAACTAAGTTTCATACAACACAAATAACATGGCCATTTCAATGATGGGGGTTGGATATCATTGGATCCATTATGCCTAAGTCTTCCACAAGGTATAGCTTCATCATCATCACAATCAAATATTTTACCAAGTGGGTTAAGGCTATTCCCCTAAGGAAGATCACATCTGAACAAGTTTGCAAATTTATCTTAGACAACATTATATCTTGTTTTGTCATACCCATGATCATATTTATGGAAAATACATCATAATTTAGTAGCCAAGAAACCAATAATTTTTGTCACAACCTAGGCATTAAGCATTCTCTCTCATCACCTTACTACCCTCAAGCCAATTAGCAAGCAGAAGCAAGAAACAAGGCCATCATCAACTTGCAAGAAGATACTCAACAATAGCAAATGCAAGTGGCATGAGTGGCTTGTCCATACACTATGGGCATATAAAACAACCTATCACAAAATAAATGGCATGATCCCTTATAGCCTTGTTTATGGTTTTGAAGTTGTTTTACCTTTTAAATTGTAGGTTCCATCGCTCCGAGTAGCTTTAACCAACTTCATCAATGATGAGCAAGACAAGGAATTGTAGACAAAAGCCCTAGATTTGGTGGAGTAGTTGCATATATAAGTGCTTGCTCACATTGAGCACTATCAAGAAAGGAAAAAGTAGTAGCATCACCATGACTTGACCATGTGTAAGATCAAGGAGGGGGACCTAGTGCTCAAGGCCATGCATGAGCATGCAAACAAATTCTTAGCTAACTAGGAAGGATCCTTCTTTGTCACCAGAGCCTATGAGAATGGAGCATTCAAAATAGCCATCATGGATGGGAATGGGCTAGCCAGTTTTATTAATCATTCCTATCTAAAACCATACTACATGTACTTGATGATCATTGACAAGTGGGCCTACTTTCAATGGTCCATTATGATCTTAAACTACCAACATGATCTGCTAGGACCTTAAATTGGTATCGTGACCTACCATGGCCTTAAACTAGCAACTTTGGTGAATTGTATAGCTTGATTCTCATGTGGCCTATATGCATTGTAGCATTATCATATGTAGTGATATTTTTTATTCCTTATTAGTGCCTCTCAGGTCAATCCTCTAGCGACCAACAAATAGGAAGGATTAAAACACCACAAAAATTTGCATGTTATAGTCAATCTTCATCATGTAGCTTTTACCCCATGAAACCCAATGCAAAACTTCATTGTAAATATGAATATTGTAACCCACAGTGGGTAATTTCACATACTTTATACTTTTGGAGCTAAAAAATGTCACATAAGTAGTTAAAGCCTCATTTTCCAAGTGAAAAAGATCACCTAGTATCTATATTTGGGCTTAGAGGGGATGGGGTCAAAAATGCCTTTTGGAATGCCAAACAAAGCACTTTTATGGGTTTTATGGGGGTATACATTTTTATACACTAGAACCACATGTAGGGGGGTAAATCTCACCCACCCCTAGTGTGAAAGGATGGGGGGTTTTGAAAATTTTCCTCCTTCAATGTGGAGACCACATGCATAGGCTAGAAACCTTTCCCTCTTAGCATGAAATTTTCCCCTTAGCATGGAGTCTTCAACCCCAACATTGAAAATTGCATCCCCTAGCAAGGAAGCCACAAAAGACAAAATTCATTACTTCATGCACTTCAACATTGACTAGCCACTTCAACAAGCATGGTGGAGAGATTAACTTGGAAGATTCATCTCTAGTATGGAAGGTGTGCCTTGGTTACTATTTATAGTAAATGGAATGGAAATGGGGGGAAGCACCTACTATGTATAGTAACCCCTTAGATTTTGGCACCTATCTCACCTAAATTTGACAGCTAATTCACAGCTAGTTTGCAACCATTTTACAACCATTTTTCAGCCAAATCACAACCAATTTGCAGCCCCATTCATGGCCCAAAGAACCTATAAAAGCCAACCTCTAATGTCATTTATAAGTTCAACAATTTTTTCTCATGGTTGGACCTGTTGGCACTTGAATACATTGAGCATAAAGCAACTTTCCAAGTACTAATTCCACACTTGGGGCATTTTCAAGCACTCAAGGATTCTTGGAATCTCTCATGTTTACATCCTCTTAAACCCCATAGTGGAAGCATAATCACCTTAAGATTTGTGGATTTTTTATGTTAGCACTACACTTCTGGGATTTCCAACCCTAGCATGAAGTAATCTGACATCCAAATTTTTAACTTTTCTCACCCTTCAATAGGGACACAACTTGTAGATCTGACATTGTAGTAGTTGAGGATGGTTTGATAGCATCAAAAGTGGCATAACACTTGGATTGTGGAGCAGATCATGTTAGCTTCAACAAGCTTTAAACTCTTGCATAAGTGAGCCCCCTTTCTACACATCTAGGCATCATTTGTACAAATTTCTCTAACTTACTCTTTATTCTTTCTCAATAAAGTTTTAAGTTTTGAGCTTTTTATTCAAAATAAATTTATTTTCTATGCATTATTTGGATCTATTTGTATTTCCATGTTTTGCATTTCCTAAGTCCCTATTTGATCTATCAGACTAGCTAGGATGCCCAAATCTTATTTTTTTCATAAAGGTCCTAGGGATTTGTGGGTTGGAAAACTACTACACTAAGAATCCTTCGTTTTTCCAACAACTAAAGGCTTTAATTGCAACAAGGCTGATTATTGGAATAGGCCTCCTATAAAGGTTTTCGGTTCAAGCTCTACCTCAAACTCATCGTGTTCTCCATGTTGGTTTTTCAAGCTTGCTTGTCCATCTTAATTAGCTAGGAGATGATGCATTCATGGGTATCATTTAGTTGGATTTGATTGTAGGAAGAGGATATTTACTTCTTCCTATTGTGATGGATTAATTCATACTCATGCTTGGCTTCTACCTCTATGATAGGATGGGGTAGTCTTGTTTGGATTTTTATGCAACTAAAGTTGTAATTCTATTCATTAATCATAGTGAAATCTAGGCTTTGTCCTCATAGCTAAAGTGATTTTCTACGTTCAGCTACAATGAGGTCTGTAGGATCATAGATCCTTACTCCATCCTGGCTAGATGCCATGTTGATCATATCAATAGGAAAAATAGTTGACTTGCTAAAGGCCATTATAAAAAATGTTGATTTACTATTTTTGAAAAACAAATTAGTAAGTTGGGTTTTCTCAATGGTTTGACTTGCTACAAATGGAAAGGTAGTAAGAAACCTATTTCCATAACATATTATGCAGTAGACGGTTGTGTACTATGCAATAGATGGAGCTTAAGTTGACAATTCCTAGCCAACTATGTTGAGCAATGAATGTAGGAAAAGTGGTTTATCTTGCTAAATGGAAGATGGATTTTAGACAAAAGAAAGTATTAACAAAAATGATTTTTTAATCTATCAACTATGCTAACTTCAAGGAAACTAGCAACTTCTATGAAATTAGAGCAAAAATCCATCTCTAGTACCACAACTATGCTAAAATATGTGGGAAAGGATTTAGGCATTAAACATTGATTTTAATAGAATAATGGAATAATGAAAACACAGCAAACATGGTATTGTAAAAAATTTAGAATAGATTTTTATCCAAGAATTTGGGTAAAGGCCCTCCTTCTAGTGTTAGAAAACTAGTGGGCCTTGAAATTTTGATTGCTAGATCAGAAACCAAACATTCCACGCATTGAAATAGTTTTAACTTCAATATCGAGGACCTCTAGAAATGGGATTCAAGGTGCCCTAGATAATCTTGGCCAATTCCCCAAGGACATATAGAAGTATCAACAAAAATGAAAATGAAAATGAGAAAATAGAAAAAAAATGAAAATGGAAATAAAAATGAAAACAAAATTGAATTTGTAAATCTAAAATAAAAACAAGCACAAAAATGAAAATGACAACTAAAACCTGCATGACATGAACTATAACTTTATTAAAATGGAAAATAAATAATAAGATTCATGAAGTATAGATTTTGTGTTAAGAGCATAAGAAGTTGCTTATAGGAGCTTGAAGTTCATTGGAGATGGCAAGCTGTGTTCTACATCAACTCCATGATCTGGATTCTTCCTACCTCTAGTTTCCAACAACTTCATGTTTGTTTCCACTTGAGTCAATGATGTGGTCACAAATGATATTTCACTTTTTTTGCAATGGTATTACAAGGGAGTCTCTATGCCTAACCTAGTACTAGTTTTTCTATCAAAATGTTTGCAGGATTACAAATGATTTTTTTTTTTGGGCTATGAAAATGTAAAATGCTATTACTTATCAAAAGTTGAGAATTGAAATAAGGTATTTATGTGTGGTTTATATAGGGTGGAATTGGCTATATTAGGACCTATACACAACTATCATGATTGCTAACAAATTGGTGTCAATTTGTAGGTGTTAACGATCATCCATCCTCAACGTAGTTTCCATTTATAGTAATTTTGGAATACCATAGCCCCAAAAATCCATCCTTTTACTATAAATAGTAAATGAAATTTTATGACTATGCTGGCACCATCCTTACTACACTAAATCCCAACTACTTTGAAGTTGTTAGAACATGCAATCAACTCCAACATTGGAAAATGCTACACATTTTATTGTTTTGTCATTGCATGATTTTTCTATTTTGTTGCTCTAAAAATGTTGAAAACTTAGGGTGACTATGTTGGCCATTGTTGGAAAAATGGAATGGAAAATTCCAATAATTCCAACACTACATCTATGCTAGTTATTAAGGTGACTACACCCTATTGAAAATGAGAGTGAAAACCCAACACCATCTACAGTGGGGATAGATGGTTCTAGTGTAGTTGAGGCTTTATCCCAACAAAAACCCTCAAAAATGCCAATTTATGCCATTCCCAAGGCATTTTCAGCCTTCTCAAGCCAAAATATAGACATGAGGTACCTTTTTCCACTTGGGAAATGAGGTGACAACAACTTTTGAGGCATTTTTCAGTCCAAAAAAGCTGAAGTATGCATGATTGCATCTCATGGACTACAAATCTCACATTTATAACAAGGTCTTTCCTTAAGTTGAGAAAAGAAGGTTATAATGTGTAACATGAATTTTCGGTGGTGTTTCAAGTATCCAACATGATTCCGTCTCCTTGAATGATCAAATTTAATGTTCCACTTTACCTAATCAACTTTATACAACCTACAACAATGGAGAATGGAAGATATGGGGAATGAATGATGAATAAGAGAGAGTGTGTATGTGTGCAACATCATTAGATCCCTAGAAAATTATTTAGTTAGCTCATGAGATCATGTGAGCATGTCCTAAACATTGGGATATATCCACTATTACATCCTTTTATTGCTGCTCATTCATATAATAGGGATTAACCTCAAAGCTTTCCTTCCAAGCACAAGGTTACTTCCACCACTTCTAGTATCCTATAGTCTTGATTATTCCATGGTCTAATCATTAATGAAACCAAACTAATATAATGTATCATAGAACATTTAGAAGTTAGGATTGTGGTTTGGTTTTTCTCCATCTATTCATGTGTGCATAGCAAACTTCTTGAATTTTGCTTTATTGAAAATCTCCCATCGATCCCTTTGGCTATACTAACTAATCCCACATTCCAACAGGAATTGCAATGGCATGACTAAATAAATGTAATATTTTGGATTTAAATGTGGTTAGTATTTGTATCAATTATTATGGTATTGACCCTTTGGAATAAAATGATTTGGGATTTGGATGGAAGTAGAAATTAATATTATCAAATTTCACTAATATAGAGACTTCTAGGTCATCATGGTCATGGGTTGGGAATCATTAAGAGATTTTTTTGGACTATTATATTTCAAAAAAATGATCAATGTGATAATTTTAACATAGAAAAGGCTTACATGGATATTCATTTAATCAATAATTTTAATCTTAATTTGAGTAATTATAAAATTTGTTTAGGATGGTAAAGATACTAATTAAGTGGATCAATAAGCTTAAAGTCACATTGCTCTTCCCATTACATTTTCTTCTTACCATTGATATTTTACTATTATTTTTGTTTCCTTTTTTATTTGCTTTTTTCTTTCTCTTCTTTTTCTTATATTTTATTTTCTTTTCATAGGAAGAGAGTTTTTGATGATGTGTGAGAATCATGGAACTAATTGGAGTACTATATCATCACATGAAATATTTAACTTGCATGGACATAATAATTCATCCCTTATTGCATGGCATGCATAGGTTCATAAGATCATAAACCTCTTCTAACTGTGGTGTCCAGACATGACAACAAATACACCTTAGTCTAATCACACTTACTAAATTCATCTAGTAATTGCAAGGATCTTTGATGACACATCTTTTTCTTTCTAGTTACCAAACACTTTTCCAAGACTTTGGAGCTTAAACCTTAAGATGTGTATACACCACCTACTTAAGGTTATATTAGCATTTTCTTTAAGAGCTTATAGTATGATTTCTAGCTCATCACTAAATCTAAGCTTAGTTCATCAATGATGAATAGAGGAAATGTTAGTGGATGATTTTGTTACATGGGCATTCCATCAATCAAGACTTTACTTTGAACCCATTTGACACTCTTACATCCTCATCATATTTTTATCTTATCCATCCATCATTGGCTTATTGGATGAGTATTCATATAGTACATTAATTGGTATTCCCATATAAGTACACACAAAAACAAAGGAGGTTTTCATTATATTTGGAATGTACCATTATTTTTTGATATTTTGAAATTATTATATTTTTAATCATTGATTAATAATCTCTAAAAATATGATAATATATGGTCAAATTACTACATTTTTTAAATTGATAATCATAAATATATACCATTCCATGAATTTTAGTCATACTAAAAAGTAAGTCATATCACATCTATCTTAAGTAAGTACTTATATATTCTTAAGTACATATTAGTAGAAACTTCAATATAGTTAATTTGATTTTTTCAGAAAAATATTCATTTTAATTGAAAATAAGGAAAGCACAAAGAGATTTTATTGTATTTACATATCATTTTCTTCATATCCAACTCTATTCATATGCTATGCATTAGCATGTCCTTTCTTTGATTGTTGCAACATGTCTTTGATTTTCAATTTTGTTTTCTTTTTCAATTTTACCTTTCTTTCATCATCTATTTTGCTTATCCATGCAAAAACCACTAAACTAGGTTTCACTTTTCTAATATTATTATTTTTCATATTATATATCAATTCATAATCCATCCATTTATGCTTTACTCTTGATTTTGGTGCAAACTAGTCAATTGCTATGTCTATTAATGTCATGTCTTGATTCAATGTTTCTTGCTCTACCCATCCATATAATGTCTTCTTCATTTCCATCCCCTAGCCTAACCAAAAGTAGCATTCTATTTTTAATATCAAAAAATAGATTAAATGGTCTCTTTAATTTCTTATTTCTTAACCCAATATATGCAACTTCTAGTTCCTTTCCTTGATTTCCTTCAATGTCTAATCTTGGATCCATAATATCTTGTTGAATAGTTCTTAGCCAAAAATTCTCTATAATAGCATCCCTACATAATCCCATGTCCTAAAAATCATATAAATTTTCTAAAAAAAAATTTCAATAATTTATTTTTTCAATCCACTCTTGCTTATCATTTTCTTGAAGACCTTCTATCACCTCATCCCTCACCTTAATGCGGGATCTAATGTAATTGGTAATCATTGCTATGTACTTTGTCTAATCAAATGTAGTATCTAGGATCCCTAGTTTACCTATAGGAAGATGTGAATATCCATTAACATTTTCCTGTAGCTCGAATGATTAAGTCCAATTTTTTTCCCTGATATTTCTTTTCCATATCATCAAAGCAATTCCCTTCTCTAGGTAGAATATGATATAATGAATATGTTGCATTCCAAAAACATTCTTCAGATAGCTAGATATGTATCCATTATGGAATCCTTTAATGTCATACATCATATCAATACAATATGACATGTAGTTTCTTCCACTATCTTTATCTATAATATGATACATATCCATAAGCTTTGATAGAGAAATTATATTTTTTTCTCATAGCCATTAAAATTCTTCTGAAACTTCCATCAATATCCTCATGTGTATGCCTGATGAGCAGCGAGGTACCCCTATGTCCAACCATATGAATATGAGCGTTCACACAAAATTTGGTCGAACTTTAAGGATTAATTGCTTATGCGCCTACACAGAATGAGGATGAGTTATGCAATAATTTTCTTCCCAAGCTTACTTGTAAGGATCAATTGTATGGGTAAGTAAACTCGAGATATGTTATTTTTATTATTTTATGTTTTATGTTATTGATGCTTAAAAGAGATAAATGAGGTAATTTAATAACTAATTTGATTAACTAATTAACTATTCTTTAAAGAGCCCTAACACCAGCATCCGTTCCTACTTTCTGGACACATCTTGAACTAGTGTAACACTACTGGGATTACCAAACGCTAGTCATTAATGGGTTACCAAGTGTTCCCATGTATGCTCAGAGTGGTCGTGTTGAGTGTGCTAATTCATTGATAATTAACAATTCAATAGAAATAAAATTGCTTAACTAATGAGAGCATCAAATAATAGTAAATAACATTAAATGCAATAATTAGGCTATTTTGAATGTTGCAAGGTTTATCACAAAGTTCATCTTTATTTCTGGACACAAGGTGTGCTCAAGTACACAATGCTCAAAAAAAGATCAGTTCACTTTATGACTTCTATTGTGAGTACTCAGAAATAATTATAACTTTGGAAGGGAAAAACTACAAGAGTTCATCTAAGGGACTAAAAACTAATACCAAACCAAGTGCCCCTACCTCTTATTTATAGGAAATGAGACACATTTTGACATTGCATGTCTAATATCGCTTTGGCATCTCCGATATCGGGGGTCTGATATTGAAGATATGATATCGATGATCCAATATTGGGACTCATCATACCTCCACAACTGAATGAAAACTTGTCCTTGAGTTCCTTACAAAATATTGGGAAGGTATGGGATTATTGACTGAACAACAACTAACGGTGACATGGAATGATAGACTGAAAGTGCTCAGTGAATGGATTGACAAACATATGACAACATTGGTGTTCATAACCATTGTGGTGAACACTGTACATAGATGACATCCAAACCCTCATTTAACAACTTGAAGGGAAAGAGAAAAAAGAAAATGAGGTGTGTTGCTACTGATGTCAAACTTGTGCATACCATTTTTCAACCATGGCCACATGACCAAGCTTATTCCTTGCATAAATGCTCTTATTCCAATCCATCCTAAGTGTTCCTCCTATCCCAGTCCATTGTCCATATGATTACCATCTGCACACACAACACAATCATGAATTAGCAAGGATAGATAAGATATAATGTAATTGATACCTTGCCTCAATATGAAGCACATTGGCTGGGTTGCGGGTATGGAAGATACTAGGTTAGAGGTTTGTAACTAATAACTACCCAATGTGTAGGTGTGAGATAAGTAATGGAACAAAAAAATTTTTGATAGGCCCCCACGACTAAGAGAAAACCTTTAGTAGAAATAGGATGAAAAATGAAAGAACAAGGAAGATTAGAGAAATAACAATAGTGAAGCCAATAAAAATGCATAGAAATAGATATCAAAGATGGGGTGAAATGAGAAATAGTTGATTGCAAGAAATATTTAAAGGAAAGAACTTAATAATTACACCAAAAAGGAATGCCAGTGGATCCTTCCCAAAGTAGGCTCATGCCCTTTATGCCTTGACAAACCCACAAACCAAAGAGTCTGTAGCCTCTAGGAATGATAGATGGACACAATAGTTAAGAATTCACCCAAGAATAACAATGCATCAAACAAGATACAAACTAATCATAAAATCAATAGTGAGGTGGAATATGGAAAGGAATATGGAAAGAGAAGAGAGAATTGAATGGAATCCTAAAATCAAGGTTCTGTAAAGTCCCTTGTGTACTATGTGATTAAGATGACTTAATAAAATTTAACCCAAATCTAGATTAAAAATATCCACATCCAGTGACCTCACATTAACATCCTTGAATAACCCATCCTCCTAAAGCAACAAGAATGCATTCAAAGAGCAATCATCATCCCAAAAAGAGAAGAATAGAGAAGCAAGAAGTGAGAAAGGGCCTTAGTTAGAGGGGACCTTCAAGCATGGGTAGCATATCTTTCCAATGCGATAACAAGTGCTTGTAGTCCATGTTTCATTATTATGTCTAAGGGGTATGCTTTGAATTTCCACCAGTTTTTTTTCTTTGTTTTTTTTTTTTTTTTTGAGTGAGAACCATACCATGCAAAGACTTATTTGATTCATTCAACTTCCTGAGATTAGTCGACAATGGGATGGTGGAAAACCTATGAAAAACATTTAAGTACCTAAAGAATAGCCAGCACAAATGCTTTGAATCCCCTTGAGGTCACACCTTTTTCAATCCATTTGAATCTTTCCTTGGTTTGAAGAATATCAAGGTACCAATTCATTAATAGGTTTGAGTTGAGTGGATGAATGAATGACATGGACTCATTGCCTATTTTATCAAAAGAATCCATATCTTAGCATCAACATTGAAAGTCAAAGGTAAAAACCAAACATTAGCAAGCAACACTATTATAGTACAATCCACCGTCATGATCACTTATTATGTGATGAGTGAGAATAAATCAAACAAAATGTAATAAAGAAAGAACTAGTAAAAATGTTAATGATGGTGTAAAAAGAATAAGTAAATATGAAAAAATGTGGAAAAAAAAGATAAAAGAAACTAAGGCTGTAGAATAACTAGTATTGGTGGCCATCTCCCCCATGACTAAGTTGGAAGGAGGAGATCCAAAATAATGAGCAAGATTGTCCATCAACAAAGGTAGTACTAGTACTAGCCATTTTGGGCTCATGGAAAGGTTTGGTTTGTTGGATGTTGACCAATAATTTCTTATCTGGGCTTCCAAGTTTATAGATCATCATGGCCCTTGAAGGAAAAGTTTCATGAATGATATAAGGTCCTTCTCGTAGTGTTTGAAATTTAGTTTTTTGTGGCACATGTGCAGGATTCTAATAAAGAACCCTATCTCCTGGTCGATATTTGACTTTTCTAATTTTCAGGTCATGACATTGTTTGTTGAAGGCCTTGTGAAGCTCATTGGATGATAGGGTAGTTAATCAATTTTCATCTAGAAAGTTAAGATTCATTAACCATTCTTTCTATGTTAGATTGAGGTCAAGGTTAAGGTCACATGTTGTAGATAGTGTACAAAGCTCTACTTGGATAGGAAGTATTGGAAGCTTATCATACACTAACTCATAGGGAGAGTAGCTTATAGAGATTTTTCATGTGGAGCAGTATGTCCAAATAGCATCAATCAATTTGGTTCATGTCAATATTTTTGTGATTTCCCTATTGGTGCCTTCGATTTGATCATTTTCTTGAGGATGATATGGTGTATTAGTTTATTGCATCAACTTCCAAAGAGTCACACCTATAAAATGTGTGCCATTATCAAAAATAGGTGCATGAGGCATGCCAAACCTATTTACAATTTTTTGTTAAACAAATCTTGCAGTGGTAGATGATGTACAGTTGGTAACAGTGGCTACTTCTACCCACGTTGTAAAATAGTCAACAGCAATAATAATGTATGATTTTCCATTGGACATCAATGTAATAGGCCCCATAAAATCAATACCCCATATGTCAAAGGGTTCTAAGGGTTGAATCCATTGTTGTGCACCCTCCATTCTAGTAGTCATTCCCCCATCACATTGGTAATGCCCACAGGATTGGTCAAAATAATAGGTGTCCCAAAATAATGTAGGCTAATAATATCTTGCAAACAAGATTTTAATGGTTGTTCATCTCCTAGTGTAATGACCCCCACAAGGGCCCTCATGAGCATCTTGGAGAATTTGCAATTGATCTACATCAGGAACACACCATCGAACCAAGGCATCGAAACATACCTTGTAAAGGTGTCCATTAATTTCCATGAAATGTTTGACTCAATAGAGAAACTATTGTTTCTTTTTAATATCCAAGCCTTGTGATGTTTCCTATGTGTGAAGATAGGTAAGAATGCTACTATACCAATTTATATCTATGGGTGATTGATTGTTTATTACACTTGCAAAGAGAAGTTCATCAAGGAAGTGATCAAAAATTGGATATTCGTCCTCCTTGTTGTCCCATTGCAACTGAGATAAATGATCGGCAACAACATTCTTGGTGCCTTTACAATCAATCATCATAAGATTGAACTCTTGCAAGATCACAAGCCATTGTATGATGCGAGGGCTCACTGTTGGTTTATTCATAAGGAACCAAATTGCACTATGATCTATGTGTATAAATATCTTTTAGCCTAATACATAGTGGCTAAATTTTTCTAGTGCAAACACAATAGCAATTAACTCTTTTTCTATTGTGGTGTAGTTGAGTTATGCACCAACAATACTTTAACTTGAATAGTGAATGTAATAGGGATTTTTTTGTCATCTAACTATGTAACTACAGCTCCTAAAGTAAAATTGGATGCTTCAGTCATTATATGGAATGGTCTAGACCAGTCAGGAGCTTGTAGAATGGGTGTTCCTACTAGCTTCTGCTTCAAGATTTGGAAAGCTAGCTCACATTCCTTGGTCCATTCAAAGGGTACATTCTTTTTCATTAATTTTTCCAATGGTTTCGTTATCTTCGAAAAGTTCTCAATGAAGCATCTATAATAGCTCATATGTCTATTATGGTTTTAGGTTGATGAGTGATTCCTTGGATGACTTTAATTTTCTCAGGATCTACCTCCCTCCCTATTTGTGAAATTTTATGTCCTAATACAATGCCCTCTTGGACTATTATCCAAACCCTTACTGAGGAGGTATGACGCCTCAAAACTGCTGGATCTGACACCATTCAGATCACGGATTTCTACCAAGATGATCCAATTAATCCAGCGGTCCCCGTGTTGTCGTTGCCCCCAGGGATGTCCCTCCCATATTTTACGAAATATAATGGGGAGGGGGATCCCAACACGCACTTGGCCACCTTTAGATCCGAATCCTTGTTGTTGCAACAGTGGCCACATACTCTAGTCAGAGTCTTTGCAATGTCCTTAACAGGGAAGGCTTTAGACTGGTACCGAGCTCTCCCATGCTCTTCCATTTCAACTTTGGAAGAGCTGCTGACCCAATTTGTGACCCAATTCCGATACAACGTGAAGCCGGAAGTCACATTGGAGCAGCTTATGGGGGTGAAACAGGACCCACTCAAGCCAGTACAAAAGTTCATACAGCGTTGGAACGCTACCTTGAATGAGATCCGCGACCCGATCGCGAACTCCCACCTGTTGGCCATATTCAAGGGAGCAGTCAACGACTTTATCAAGTCCCAGCTGTATTATCTTTCCCCTGGAGACATATGTCAGGCCTTCGCCCAGGTCCGGAGCATCCAAGATGCTGCGGAGGGTAGCAAAGACCCGGCGTACATCGCTTACAAGAACACGCACAACAAGGCTAAGGACAAAGGTAAGGCAACGACCACTATTGTAGCGTTTCCTATAGGCGGTGCTTCCCTTTTGTACACGTGCTTGTGGTCCTTCTCCTTCTGCCCCCATTCCTGAACACCCGCGCAGTAGTCCCTCTCGTCTCGGCTCTTTTGAGCAAGGAGCTCTATTTGCATCCTTTGTTCGACCAACGCTCGGCTGGTCTGTACGCTGTTCCTGATCACTGTCCAATAACGGGAGTGATCAATCATAGCGGTACGCCAGTCTTCGTCGCCGGTCACGCGAGCCTGTAGGAACTCGTAGCGCGCCCTCAGGTCCTCGACTTCCTTAGTCAGGGACTCGACCCTCTGTTCTGATCGCTGCAGTTTTTTCCATAGAGCCTCGTTAATATTTCTGCTTTCCCACCTGGATCTTGTCTAGTGTAACGCACATTTACGCATTGCGTCATAAATTGTGCGTGGCACGACTGCCCCATCGGATGGAGGCTCTGCTGTGTCCAGGTCAATGGGCTCTGCAGGGTCCCATCGGAGGTGAGCTCCTGACAGAAAAATGAACATCAAGACAGATGACAGATTATCACGACATTATACATTTGCTTCTATTAGCTTACCAGCGCCAGGGTTGGAGCGTTCGAGACGCTCGATCATGTCGTTAATCACGCCTTCCATGAAGGAAAACTTATCGGGGAGATCCCTCCACGCTTCGTTAGCAGCAGCTGATGTCGAGGCATCTCCTTCTCCTATAACATACTCGATTAGATACTGTCTGTTTACTGATTCTTGCAAAACCCGTAAAAACACAAAAAAAAAAAACATACGCTCATTACCTCTGCCCGTAATAATGGCAACATCGTCAACATTCTCCCTATTACTTGCCGTTTCACGCACTGGGGTCTGTGCGTCTCTTGTTCCAGTAGCAGGAGCCTCCTCCCCCGTCTGTACGCGGCTCCCACCCATAGCTGGGGCCACCCCACGTGCTGAAGGCTGCGCACGACGTGTGCTAACAGCTGGGGTCTCTGTTTCCAAAATCGAGGCCCCCTCTCCACGCTTTAACACCATTGCCCCTGTCTCAGGGGTCAATCGACCTGTCTTTTTTGCTGTTTACATCCTCATGCGTTAGAACATAATTCCACTAGTCAAACTTAAAAATTGCGTACACAGCCTTTATACTTACCAGGCGGAGGCTTAGTCCGCTGCACCGTGAGCCCTACGGTGTGGCCAGCTTCACCTCCAGGAACCTCAGCAACACGGAGCCTCTTCCATCGAGCTGCAGGCTCCACAATTTCCTCGGCCAAGCGTTTTCCCCGCGAGGCATCGCCAGTGTAGGTAGGCATTATCCCGCCTACACTGTCGAGACCCCGCACTCGGGGTGCCGTCATGCCTTTGGTAGTCACAGACATTGACTCTCTGATCCCTTCCGGCGGATCCTGCCCACGGGTAGTGTTGAGGATGTGGGCGATCCAGGGTTTGGACAGCTGGTCCCGGTCCTGCTGTACCCAGACCCCATTCTTTTGGATGACCAAATACTCCGCAAACCGCCGGAGGACGGCTATAAAAAAGGCATGGTGCACGTTGAAGCGAGACTCAAGCTTCTCGCGAAGCTTGACCATCTCGCTTCGCAAACCCTTGGCGAGATGACTGCCCCAGTCGAAACGGGCCCCCTCCTCCAGCACCTCTCGCATAATACGCGTCTGTTCCACTGAAAACTTCCGTGCTTGCGAGAGAGTTTTGGGGAAGGTACGAGCCCGAAAAAGGGGATACAGCATTTTGGCAGTCGGCAGCTCAAACTGTTCACAGGGGAATCCCTTAGTATCCTTAGGGACTTTGGCCCACTCCTGCAGAAGCGCCTCCACTTTGACGCCCCTCTGGGCCTTCATGTTTACAGGAAGGCCGCTGGAAGGAACACCAAACAGGTCTGAGAAGAACTGTGCGTTAATGTCAAAATTCACACGCACGTTGTGCACGCGCGTGCTGAAACGGTCGGCCTTCGCATTAAAGGAGTCCACCAAGCCGATCATCTCGCTGGCGGGAACGTCAGGGGTGGCGGCTAAAAATAGGTGTAGCAGTCCTGCAGTCTGGAGGTTAGTCACCACCACGGCTGGGGCCGCTGAGTGGCCCAGCCAACGCTGTGCCTCTTTGATGTCCCCATAACGGAAGAGGACATCTCTCGCCTCGCGGCCGGAAATTGTTAGGGTAATCTCCCGAGATTCCCGGACTATAACTCAAAAAGTAAGACATTACACAAACCTTATTGCAATAATCATAACTAGTCAATAGCACTAAACACGCAACAACCTTACCGAGGCCAAACGGCAGCGGGAATTACGGGAGCTCTATCTCCACGTCCTCGACGCTGAGGGGCGGATCCAGCGTCCAATCCTCGTGCAACCACCCGAGGCTCTGGCACTTCTTGAAGGCCTCCTCGTAGCGTGAGTGGTACTCACGCATTTCGTGGCCGATTTTCCCGATAAGGCCGGCACGAACGTTATTTGTCGCGGTGAACAGCGTTATCACCGTTTCGGCACAGGATAGCGCATCGCCGTCACCGATTAGTTTGTTGTCGCGGATAAAGAACCTGTACAATACAGCGTAATTTCACTTTACACTCTATAGCTAAACTTTTCTCCTTACATAAACTTTTCCTCTTACATCCTTTTTACACATTGTAACATATAAAAATGAAACAAAGTCATCTAGTTCTGCTTACCCGCCTGCGTAGTATACCGTGCCTGGAGGGTTCTGGAAATACGTTGACACATGACGGGCCACAAACAGCATATTATATGCATGGTAGCAGTTGAAGCGGGTCATACCCCATATCCACTGCAGGTTTCTCAGACCCCGAGAGCTGAGTGCTCGGTCCTCGGGATTGCCCGTTTCAACCGCCCCGTCCGTCAGGTAGGCCAGAATCCCTTGCGAAGACCCTGGCAACAGGTGCTCCAGAACGGCCCCGGCAACATCTCCGGTCACATGCGACCAAATGATGATGCTGAACCTACGCAGTAAAAACTGCAAAAATTCCAACGCACCCTTTCGGTACCAAATGGCCTTCCCCTGCACTCTCGTGTGCGGAGGAGGGACATTTGGGACGATAGGGTTTAACCAGCATAAAACCCCAACAATATCCAGCACAAGCAGGATGGGCTTCAGCGCGATGCTGTAGAAAACACCAAGACTCATTCAAACATCTACATCTATATATCCACATGTAACAGAAAAAAATCGTAAAACGCAACCAGGCCGAAATTGCCCAAACCCTTACAAGAACGTAAGGTTTGTCTCTGACAACGGCAATGAACGCAACCTCATCAAAACCCTCGCACTAAGCCGAGGTCCATAATTTGACGCACGCATTCACGCTAAAGACATTTAAACAAACGAAACAAAAAAAAAGCCATATAGACCGAGCGTAAAGAATGGCCTACCGGTTGAGAGGCGTCGGGTTGCAGACATCGATCAACGCCCGCGAAACACGGTTCAGGCTTGCCTGCACTTCGTCGATTTTCGCCAATTTGGCATTCTGCTTCTTTGCCTTTGGAGCCATCACGATAGTCGCAGGGTTTCTTTACAGCTTGCTTATAGATACTAGACAGGTTATACGCCTCCATCGCCTATTTTCCTTCTCCCTGCTCTTTCTACTCTCCGCTCTGCTTCTTTCTCTGATCTTCCTTGTGAAATTCAAATCCAGATAGCTAACAACCAGTTTCATCAGAAAACCACCTACTTATACGCGAAGATCGCCGACTTGATATTGGATTAAAGCGAAACTTTCCCGAAACGAAATCCGAAAATTTGGTATTAATTCGATTGACATCGCACCCTCCACTGTCCGAAATGACGTTAAACTACCACATCTTATCGCCTCGTAATCGGGTTGCATTGATTACAAGCTCTGTCACCAACATTCAAAATTTCAGTTAGCGTTCCGCGCTTAGCAACATCCTGTCACTTGTCTCCTAACCGTTTACGCACTTGCTGGTTTTTCAGGACAGACGGAGGATGGACATCACGGTTTCAGCACCTTTAACCTTGACAGGCCCATACGGGCAGTTAACTAGACCTTTTGACTTTACATTAGTAGACGCAAACCCCCCTTTAGCAGGCGTAACCATAGCAACATCGGAGACGTCCCCAGACTGGCCAGAACAGTCCACGCGCACGCTAGACCTGGAAGCTGGGGACATAACTGAGGATCCCATTAGTGAAGTCCCTATCGTTACGCATAAGGGTGAGACCAGGACACTCAAGGTCAGTTCCTTGCTAGACGAGAAAATGCACAACGCAATAAAACAGGTCCTGCAAGACAACATCACCGTCTTTGCATGGTCATATGAGGATATGCCTGGGTTAGATCCTAGATTAATCCAGCATAACATTATACTCGACCCGCAGATCAAACCAGTTAGGCAAAAGGCACACAAAGTCAAACCAGAGATCGCACTAGCAGTGCGTGATGAAATCACTAAACTGTATCGGGCTGGTTTCATCCGCGCGGTCGATTATTCGGACTGGGTATCTAACATTGTGGTCGTGTCAAAGAAGACCGTGGGTATACGCATATGCATAGACTTCCGGGATTTGAACAAGGCCACAATCAAGGATAATTTCCCACTGCCGAGTATCGACCAGCTAGTGGATACAACAGCTGGGCATGCGCTTCTGTCCTTCATGGATGGCTTTTCAGGCTATAATCAGATTCGCATTAACCCAGAACACCAGTTGACGACAACATTCATGACACCCTGGGGAACATTTTGCTATACCATGATGCCGTTCGGTCTGAAGAACGCCGGAGCGACGTATCAACGAGCCATGACGTACATCTTTAGCGATTACCTCCTAGGAAGGCTGAATGATTATGTAGACGACATAGCTGTGAAGTCTTTGAAGTCGGAAGATCATTCAGAGGACCTGGAGTTAGTCCTTAAGAGATGCTCCATACACGAGCTCCGGCTTAACCCAAAGAAGTGCGTATTCGGAGTCAAAACCGGACGCATGCTGGGGTTTGTGGTATCAGAAGCCGGCATACGAGTTGACCCTGATAAGGTCAAAGCCATTGTCGCGTTACAACCTCCAACAGACCTCAAGCAACTACGTGGGTTACAAGGTCGCTTGCAGTTCATACGCAGGTTCATTTCAAGGTTAACTGACAAATTACATCCCATGCAACACTTGCTGAAAAAGGGGGTTAATTTTGAATGGACCAACGATTGCCAGCGTGCATTTGACAGTCTAAAACAGGAATTGCAACAGTTACCAACGGTTTTCCCGCCACAAAGGGACTTGCCTTTTTTCATCTATCTAGCCACTTCGGACGTAGCAATAGCAGCGTTGCTTTGTCAGAAAAGGGAGGATGGGTCAGAAATGCCCATCTATTACCTAAGTCACGCTCTATGTGCGTACGAGACAAGATATAACGACGTTGAGCGTAATTGCTTAGCATTATTTTTTACGCTCAAAAAATGCAGACATTACCTTTTTCGCAGTCAAGTTAACGTCATTTGTAAAAATAACATCCTTAGGGCCATTACGCATAGTCTATACGAAAGTAGTAAAATTGCTCGCTGGAAGGCTATCACCGCGGAGTTCGACCTCCACTACATTGGCCAATCATCCACGAAGGGCCAGGCGATAGCAGACCAGTTAACAACTTCACCAATTGACAACCACGTGACCGTAGAGCCAGAATTTCCCGATGAGCACGTACATAGTTTAAGCCCTGTTTCAGCAGGCCTCGAAGCAACATTGTATTTCGATGGAGCTTCAACCGCCAGAAGCGGCAGTGCGGCCACTGTTCTTACGCTATCGCGTGAGGATGTGCGTCTACATGCTTATCGATTGACCTTCCATTGTACGAACAACGTGGTAGAGTACGAGGGGCTCCTTAGGGGACTATTAATTGCAGGCGAACTCGATGTTCAACACCTGGCAATTAGGGGCGACTCGATGCTTGTTATAAATCAAATCACTGGAGTCTACGCCTGTAAAGCGGTACACTTGCAGCCCTATTGTAATCAGGCTAGAGATCTTCTGCGGCGATTTATGACCTTCGACGCCCAGCATGTCCCACGGACTGACAACACGCCGGCCGATGCACTGGCCACTCTGGCTTTACACGTGCCGTCACACTTGCTTAACACCTGCCCCACATTGATTACAGATTGCACAGACCCTATCATTCAGACGACGCAAATCTCCTCTCTTACCGAGGAAAGCACGCCTGAATGGTACGATCATATCAAATCTTATCTTTTACAGGGTGAGTTACCAGCTGCTTTAACACGCGCACAAAAAGACGCAACCCGTAAACGCGCTAGGCACTACGTCATCATTGGGGATAGCACTCTCTGCAAATGCTCCTTTGATGATGTATTGCTCACCTGCGTTAACGCAGACCAAGCACAACACATCATTAGCGGGGTTCACGAGGGACTGTGCGGTGGCCACGTAGCACCACG
>MNCI01008746.1:1518470-1564339 GCA_015680685.1 Gnetum montanum
TACGGATCTGAGGCGGTGCTACCTCTGGAGTTGCAAATTCCTTCTCTGAGAATGGTCCTCTCCACCATTATAAATGAGACTCAACACACCGAGGCTCGAATAATGGATTTGGAGTCATTGGAAGAGAAGCGGATACAGGCTCTTGAGGCAATTGAGAAATATCAAGATAAACAGAGACAAAAGCATCATCACAACCTGCAGCAGCGTCCGATCAAGAAAGGAGACTTGGTGCTCAAGGCTGTGCGTGAACCAGTGGGCAAGTTCTCTGCAAACTGGGAAGGCCCTTTCTTAGTAACCAACGCATACAGCAACGGAGCGTTCAAATTGGCAGACGTCAACGGCAACGAGTTAGCAAATCCTGTGAATCATGTGTATCTAAAGCGGTACTTCATCTAGCAGCAACGAAGGTGTCGACAGCGGGTATGACGGCCATCGTCCGCTACGACGTAAAACTGGCACTACATGTCCGCTACGACGTAAAACTGGCATACTTTGCTCTCGTCCGCCATGACGCTAAACTGGTACATGGTAACCATCCGCTACGACGTAAAACTGGCAAAGTTGTACAGGTCCGCCAAGACGAAAAACTGGCATCTTTCGCACGCGTCCGCCACGACGCTAAACTGGCACAGGTAAGTAGCCGTCTGCTGAGACGTAAAACTAGCACAGCTTTGTCCTTGGGTCATGACGTAAAACTAACATCCACAGCATGGTCTGTTGAGACCATAAACCAGCCTGACCACCGTCCGCTACGACGTAAAACTAGCGCTCCTCGGTCTGCCCGGACTTTAAACTGGGACCATGGTCTGCTGAGACTTAAAATCAGTAACAGCAGTCTACCAGGACTCAAAACTGGGGCTCAGGCACATCAAGCGAGCGTGATCATTTCTGATACAGCTGCACGGCCGACTGGGTGGGACGCTGAGACAGTTCCGGCGTCCCCACCCTCCGGCATCTTACTGATTCCTCGGACAGGCACAGAGGCATCTTACTGATCCCTCGGAGATGCCGCCATCGGGCCCACCGCGGCGGAAGCAGCTCCGGGAGTTTAGCCTCATTAGCGGGAGCCCCAACGAAATCCTCGTTGGTCATGGCCCCAAGAGTCTCCGCCAATCATCGCTATCGGACGCCGGCTTCGCAGATTCATCTGGTCGGTTCCCGGTGCAACCAGTGAGCTGCACTGCGCCTGATGCCATTTGGCGAAGGTATGCAGGGCTGAATCATCAGGATTGGCGGCTCCGCCCAAGTGCTCCAGCTCAACATTTGCAGATTCGCTTGCTCCAGCTAACATCAGAAAGCATAGGTTCCAAGAACTCAGTCTTTTCTCCATAAGCAATGGCGTCCTCTGTTTTCTTTTGTGGTTGCAGACTGCTTAAATTCGAGGATGTCGTTCAAATGTGCGTTCATCTGAGCGGCGAAGCACAACAGCGTGCTGAAATGGCTGCCTAGGTTTGCGCACCCACTCAGCTTTGCACATTCCTTCCCGACACGCATCTAACTTTAATCCTTATTTCCTTCTTCCCCACCACCCAGTTCCCATACGCAGCTTTGTTTTCCATACTCACGCTAGCAGAGATATCGCAAAAGTGATGCGCAATGCTCCTTTTTGCACGCATTCCTGCTACAATTTGTAACAGAGATATCTCAGATTTGACGCGCAACGCTCGTCTGAAAGCATTCCTATTGACATAAAAAAGCACACCGTTTGCATCTTCCCCGAACCTGTTTCCAGTTATACCCCTCCTCTGATACTCGCCAGCCTTCTTTTTTACGTAAACAGAGCAACACCTGAGTAGCCATGGATGAACGTTGTTCTTGCTTCTACCAAATCCGGTGTTTCGCATTCTTTGTCGACGTTTTTCGGGTAAGCCCTCTAACCGTCAACAAAGAGGGGCCATTGAAACACCGTGAAAATTACGGGTCGGCCTCAGGCGAAGATTCGTAATTTGAGCGAGAACGCGCCTCGAATTTGTCCAAAGACAAGTTTACGCTCTATCACGCACGGCAGCGTGATGAGCGTAATAAGCTCCGAGACAGCCAACGGCGAATTTGTTCAAGGACAAGTTTACGCTCTATCACGCACGGCAGCGTGATGAGCATAATAAGCTCCAAAGCAGTTGAAGGCAAAATCCAGAAAGGTACGATGACTTGGCACTTTTTTCTTGCGGCGCATAACATAAGTAGCCTTTACGCTTGTCACGCAGCGGTGCGCACCAGTGCGTGGGTCATGATTCAAAGTTGCACACTCCTTACGCTCCACCACTCGCCGCTGCGTGGTAAGCGTAAGTTATGCATTGTTTACGCTTTATCACGCGCAGTTGTGTGATGAACGTAACTTAAAACTCGGTTTACGCTTCACCACGCACGGCTGCGTAGTGAGCGTACGTTACATTTACGCTTTGCCACGCACAGCTGCGTGGTGAGCGTAAAATAATCTTGAACTCGTTGTTTGACGTCAATGCGTTCATACACGCAACACAAAGCGAATGAGCGCAAACGCAGCTGAGACACACCTATCAGGGGCCTGATCTTTACACGCACAGCACGCAATCACACGCACAGCACGTAAAAGAGCGTGTTGTGCGTAGTCGCAGTCCGACTAAAAAGGATCGCGTCAACAGGATCCGCGACATTCGGGCCCACATCATCAGGGTTGCGCGTGTCGCAGCCTATAAATACTCCGGCTGACAAACATACAAAGGGAGGGGGTGGGCAATTTGACAAGAAAAGGAACCAGAGCACCAGAGCATTTGATCGCTTTTGTTGGCAGCAGATCAAGAGGACAAGAGCATTTTCTGAGCAAGGGAACACTCATCGCCTTGAACAGAGAAACAAGAGCAACCTCTTGGTAATCGCTGCAAACATTATCTTTTAGCAGAAACAGAACGTAGCACGCCTGAGTCCTAACAGCAGATCTACCTGAAGCAAAGAAGCAGAGCGGGAGTTGCAAAGTCGTCTCTCCCAGTTAGCAGGTCCTGTCGTATAAAAGATCGACAGACTTCAGAGCTTGACCATTCCTGCACATAAGCTTTGGACCTTCAAGGTAGATCAGATTTCTGTCCAGATAGTTTTCTTGTTGTTTTGTGCTCATTTTGTATCCAGTGGTTGGGGGGTTTCTCTCCCATTGTAACGTAATATATACGGAAGCATACATCCTATCCAGCGTTAAAACGTAGATCTTTGACCTTTGCAAAATCCGCTCATTTTCCTCTCCCAACTGACATTTTTCTGGTATCTTAGCGTTATCTTCGTAGCGATTTATCTACGTCGTTGTCACCCCGTTTTACGATCTCTCACAACAAATCACGTCACGCAAAAGTCTGTAATCGTCATCGCTTTTACCGACCCATAAGTCCCTGTCTGATCGACAAGACCGTTCAGGGCACCGCGGATTCGTTTTTTTTTCA
Organism: Gnetum montanum; assembly: GCA_015680685.1. Lineage (NCBI taxonomy): Eukaryota > Viridiplantae > Streptophyta > Gnetopsida > Gnetales > Gnetaceae > Gnetum > Gnetum montanum. The sequence goes on from MNCI01008746.1 coordinate 1,521,878, forward strand.
GCTTAGCCCTCGCGCGGATCCGTGGTTAAAGCTGTGTACACGGAATTTCGATCGGTATTTCTAGCTGCCGACGTTTTCCGTCGTTACAGACTATTAAGTGGCTTTTCTACCAATTAAGCCTTAGGTTGGTTTCTACACATTGTTTGAATACCTACTGTAATAAGTCCAATGCTTGTTCAAAGTTTGCTTCATAGGTGAAGAAATCATCCATAAAAACCTTCACACCATTTCCTATTTGCTACTAAAATATATTGAGAACCAGACATTGAAATGTTGTTGGGGCATTGCACAAGCCAAATGACATCTACCTATATGCAAATGTCCCCCAAGGACTTGTAAATGTATTCTTGGCTTGGTCTTCTAGTGCTATTTGAATTTGATTGTACTCACTGTAACCATCCAGAAAACTATAATAGCAATGCCCTACAATGGTATCTAAGACTTGGTCAATGAATGACAATGGAAAATAGTCTTTAAATTTTGCCATGTTCAATAGTCTAAAGTCTATACACACCCTCCATTTAACTTCCTTTTTAGGCACAATGACTAATGGACTAACCAATTCACTATTAGCAATGGGGTAGATGAACCCAACCTTTAGAAGTTGTTCAATTTCTTCTTTAACTACTTGCTTAAGCTTTGGGTTTAGTCATCTTTGTGGTTGTCGTCAAGGCTTCATAGAGGGGTTAGTGTAAATTCTATGTTGGCATATCCTAGGATCTATTCCAATTAATTTAGGATATGACCAAGCAAAGTATTTCAACCATTTATTTACCATCTTCAATAGTCTTTCCTTTTGTAGAGGAGTGAGCTTAGCATTAATGATTACTAGTTTTCCATTCTTGAGAAATGTATACTCCATACCAGTTAGCAATAGTTTTAACTTGAGGGGCTCTTTCTTAAACTTGTCAGGGATTTTCAACTTTTCCCAGTTGATATTTTCAGTGTTAGTACTTGGAAATTGGTGATCGACTTGCTCTAATGCATCTATGCTATCAATATAGGCACAACTCAAGCTCTCAATTGGTTCCATGCATATAGCTGAATTGCTTTCTTGGTCAACTATTAGCCACTGGGTGCCTTCCTTACTTATGGCTACTGCATACAAGCATCTTTGTATGTCAATTACTTGTGCATATTGGTTGCATGCAGGAAATGTTAAGCATTGTACAAACTAGGACTTCTACACGCAGTTGCACCTAGTGTCACTATATGTGATGCATGGAACTTTCTTCTTCTCAATATTTCCAAACATATTTTCTTTTGATATCTCTAGGGAAAGATCACATATTTCTAGGTGTGCATCAATCGTACTTAGCCATGCTCTTCCCATTATGATTAGGAAGTCCTTCTTATAGTTATTGACTTGGATCACTAGGAAATTGGCTGGATACAACCACCCACAAATAGTGATGATAATGTCCTCCACTAGTTCCAATGGGATAGTGATGGACTGGTTAGCCAACTCTAGACGAATGTTACTCTTTTTTAGTGGATGCAGGTTATAGGCTTTGTACATTTCTTGAGAGATTAAGTTAACACTAGAACCTAAATCCAAAAGATCTTTACAAGGCTCATTTCCAGAGATTTGCAAATATATAAGAGGACTTCTAGGATCAAATAATTTCCTAGGAAGATGGCTAGCTTTAATCCAATTAGTGATGGCATGGGTTAACATAACAGTGTGTGTTGGATGTGGTTTTTGGTTCAATGGAAGCTCTAAAGATTTGAACAATGGTAAGGAATTTGGACAATTAGTTGCTTGTAGTTTTAAGGACTTGGTTGGACTATTGGTTCTAAAAAAAGGTCTGTTCTTTGATTGATTGTCTAAACCAATAGTAGGTTGAGGATTGATAGCCCTTGTAGCATTACATTATTGTAGCTAGGCAGGAAGCTTGTCCTACATAGTTGGAGTAGGTGGTAATGGAGCTAAGGATGGAAGAGATGAAAAAAAATAAAAGGGATAGTACATATGTGAAAAATCACCTTGAGGAGAAGAAGTTCTATAGTACTCGAGGGCTTGGTAGTGAGGTTGAAGAACAATGTGACTAGTAGAGTCATGTGGAGAGATCGGTTGCTGAACGTAATACCCATACAAGTTAGGTTGATGGTAAGGATACTATTGATGTGGTGGTGGCATTCCCCATGATTATGGGTGTTTCCACTATTGATACTATTCATTCAGTTGTGGTGAAGCTTTACTCAGATAATATGTCAAGGGTAGGTGGAACTACCTTGGGTTACCTTGAGGATAAGATAACCTTCTGGGTGTTTTCCATCTATTTAGTCATGGGTTTAGTGCATACACCCTAGACTCTTGTAGATGTGACACCACTTGGTAACATCCCTTAGGATGGTCATATTGGCAAATCTCACATCCATCATCATTATCCATGTTTGAATCCACAACCTTTTCAATGACAGCAACCTTACCCTTACCTTTGTTACATGTATACTCAATTTCTTTCTTTTTCCTCTTCTTTCAGTCACTACTTGGTTCTCTAGACTCCTCTACTATTTTTTGGATAGTTTGAAATTTTTTGTCTAGGGAGTTCCACATCTGATTGACCTTTGCTGATACTTTTGATAAAAATTTTTGAATGGGAAAAGTCTTTCTATTCACCATCTCTTCAAGTGATGACTCCTCCTCATCTTCACATAATCTAATTTCCTTCTTTTAGAGGGAAGGATCTCTGTTGTATTCCTCCACACTTTCTCTTTTCCCCAACTTACCTTCCTCCTTGGCAACTTGCTCTAATAATCTTTGTATTTGATGGGCTCTTAGCTCGGATAGCCTTCCTTAGGCATAAGTCCCAAGGATTCTTCGTGTTTTGTACCTAAGACCATCTACAAGATGGCATAGTTGTTCCTTCTATGAAAAATCATGGCTAGGACAATCATGTAACAATGAATAATACTAGCCCATGGTAGCATCCAGGATTTGTGTCCTCCTTGTTTCCATCCTTGGATTTTCTTACGCAGGTTGAACACCTAGGAGTACATTTGATACTTATCATTGAATAGTTCTAACATGGTACTCCATCGATGATTGGATTCCAGTTCTAAGGACTAGTACCAGCTTTTTGCTTCCTTGATCAATGTATGTGGAAACAACTTTAGCTTTTAACACTCATTTTCTATATTTTGCAAGGCACATGCATCGTGGAATTCCTATAGATGGTTTTGAGGATTAACATTGTATCCCCCTTCAAATCGTGGGATGTTATTCATGTCTAGTCTTTTGATCCTACTATCTTTTTGGTGCCTTGTTGGGATCCTAACAACCTTTGTTATATCTAACATACTTCAGGTGACAAGTAGGGGTTCATCATGATCATGCTATTTATGGCATCTATGTTGCCTATGTTGTTTCCTACTCTCCCTTCTTTCATGATGTGTTCATTCCCTTTCTCAACTATTTTGTCTATGATCTCTATTTTGCTTACCCTTGTCCTCATGGTCTTATCCTTTGTGACTACGTTCAGATCCTGAAGGAGAGGGGGAAGGACATGATGAAGGTGAAGAGGAAGGAGGACTACCACCATGATGGTTCCTGTCACCTTCTCTTTGGTGTTCACGACCTCAGTCATGATTATGATCGGAATGTCCATCATTGTCATGTGTTCGTGTTCCTTTTTTAGACCCTTTGTGTCCATTGGTACCAAAACCTGGGTTATGAATAGTTGAATGAAGATTCTAATACCCAAATCCTTGACCGAAGTCAATGAGAGGAACATCATTTCGTGGAAAACCTCCCAAGGTAGGTTCACCACCCTCATTTTCACTTAGAACATATGGGACATCCTAAGACCACTTCCCCATCATGAATTTGTAATGTCTCTCCTATTGAAAATCCCTCTAGTGTTGTGCCTCCATGGGTTAATAATCTCTTGAATCTTGCTCATGCACAATGTACGCTGATTGTAAATACTGCATACTAATTCATGTGAGAGCATAAAGAAGCATGCTTGGGATTGAGCGATCGGTAGGTAACACTTTTTTACCTTCTAAATCATGCCATCATAGTTGTTCATCCTAGTGGAGGATAAAGGTAAAGTTTGGTATATACTCATCAAGATGAGCATATACAATGTGAAACTATGGGGCATTGGAGAATCATCATGTGCACCCTGTCTCCAATTGTTCATGGTGTCGAACCTAGTTGATGAAGCACTCTCATAAGAAAAAGGAGACATGATTGATTATTCAGTGTGCGATGCCCTTTTCTAGTGATTGTAGAATAGTTAACTCTAAGGGTTTGTTCCAACAATGGAAGGATTTCCTAAGTTCTAATCAGTGCACAAACAACAAAATCCTTAACAATGGAACTAATGATGAGCAGCAAGGTACCCCTATGCCCAACCATATGAATACGAGCATTCACATGTGATCGAGTTGAACTCCAAGTATTAAGTGCTTATGCACCTACATAGAACAAGGATGAATTATGCAATCATTATCTTCCCAAGCTTACTTATAAGGATTAATGTATGGTTATGTAAACTTGAGGTATGTGATTATTATTATTTTATGTTTTATGTTCTTGATGCTTAAAAGAGAGAAATGAGGTAATTTAATAGCTAATTAACTATTCTCTAACAAGCCCTAACACCAGCATCTGTTCCCACTCTCCAAACACATCCTAAACTAGTGTAACACTACTAGGATTACCAAATGCTAGTCGTTACTAGGTTAGCAAGTGTTCCCACATATGCTCAAAGTGGTTGTGTTGAGTGTGCTAATTCATTGATAATTAACAGTTCAATAGAAATAACATTTCTTAACTAATGAGAGCATGAAATAATATTAAATAACATTAAATGTAATAATTAGGCTATTTTGAATGTTGCAAGGTTTATCACAAAGTTTGTTTTATTTCTAGACACAAGGTGTGCTTAGGTACACAATGCTCAAATAAAGATCTGTTCACTTTATGCTAAGGGAAAAAAACAAGAGTTCGGCTAAGGGAATAAAAAATAATACCAAACCAAGTGCCCCTATCTCTTATTTATAGGTAATAAGACAAGTTCCAACATCGCATGTCCAATATCGCTTCGACATCTCTGATATCGTGTATCTGATATGGGGGGTTTGATATCGAGGATTCGATATCAGGACTCATCAATGCCCTATTGGAAGAAAATTTAACTTTATAACCTTGAAACTTATGCTGGCCATAAGTAATGGTAAATGAAGGAAAGAATATTTATTCTTATTATCTCCTATGTAGTTATCCATTTCTACAAAAGATGTAGTAGGTAATGGCTTAAAATTAGATCTTGGATTGATTTCATATGAATAATCTAAAGTATTCTATTCTTGATGCGCAAATCCTAAATGACTGAGTAGTTCTTTTGTAAGGGAGCATTTCCTAGAATTGTATTGTTTCTTCATCATATCACCATATCTATCAAAAGGATCCTCCTCCAAATATCTCAAGGATTTTGATAAAGATGTAATGATAAATTGTGAACCCATTTATGTATAACATGGACTAAAGTGGCCAAAACCTCCATGTCCTCATCCTTTTAGTAGAATTATTATAAGTAATATTTGAAACTTCTCCTTTTTGAGGACACCCTTTGAAAAGATTAATAGCTCTGGCAATGAAGATTTGGACTTATCCATTCTATCATAATTATGAGATTACCTTGTTACTAGATCCCTCTAGTATGTGTTCCTACACATAGTTACATAATCATAATGATTTTGAATCTTCCTTTGAATTCTATCTCTCTCTAATGGGTCCTTAGTGCATTTCTTTTTCTTTCCCAACATATGACAAGTTCTACAAATGAAGAATTCATGCTTTCTACTAAAAGTTACATTTGGACAATCTTTGTTGAACATCTTTGATAATTGAATTTTACTAATTAGTGGTAATCCCAGGTCTACTAATCTAGAATTAATGTAATTATGAAGTAATATGTGCTTACTCATATTCATAGATAATGTTTTAATTCATTTATATGTTCCATCCCTCATAACCTATCTACATTCTGAAGGTGAATGGTTAGCCATTTCATCAACCACTCTCTTAAGAATCATGATTACTACAACCTTGCTTTATCTAGTCTTTACCTTTATAGTGTTACAATGATCATATACTATATGTCCATCCTTGAAATTACATAAGTTATTATAGAATGTACTACTTGAAATATCATGAATTGTATGTGAGGACCTCTTATAAATCTCAATTTCAAAATATTTCATTGTCTTCACTATACGAATTTCATTCTTGAATAAATGATTTGATTTAAACTTATGCATAATGTATGACCTTTTCTCATTACTAATTGCAAACATCATTTTCAAAGTCCTCCTAACATTACCCATGATAAATGTTTACATACAAATCCTCTTGTAGCATTTTTCATGCATGATGGCTATGCAATTGTTTAGACAATAGGAGGATCTAGATCATAATATTGCTTCTTATTCTCTTCTATTGATACTATCATCCTTCCTTCTACTCTTATAAGGTTTCTTATCTATGAATGCATTGGTCTATTATTTATAGCATCAACAAACTCAATCTCCTTTTATATACTTACCTCAGTAGAATTGAAACAATTGATCTTTGGAAGAAAAATGAATTGAGCGTTTAAGATAGCATATACATGATCATCCCTCCATACTGTCAGTGATAGGATGTCCTTTTAGTATACATAATAGTCCTTGCACTCCACATTAATTGATTCAATATAGGCACCAATTTCATTATTAGATCAATGAATAATAGAAAAACCAATCATTCCATATTCATCACATATAATCTCAATTCTATTTTGTATTCTTAAATATACTACAATATCATTTATCTGAGTTCTATAAATTGTTCCTGCTACAAGGAATCCTTCCTTTTAACATTCATGCTTTATCATAACCTTTCTTTCAAATAAGTCTTCATGCTTCTTCTTCATATCATTTGATAATTGATCCATGTATATAGTATATGAATCTATGTCAAGATAAAAACATAAATGTAAAGGTCACACATCAAAGGTATTTAGCACTCCCTAAAAATTTATAATAATTCAAAAATGCATTATATAAGCTAAAAATGATATAATATACCACTACAATTATCTAACATTTTTTTAAAATTATTTTATCAAAATGAACTAGTAAAAACAAATAATTTTCCATAGATTCAATTTGAAAAATAAATCATGTACAATACATTCCCAAAATTAACTCCTTTTCTAAGGATCCTTCTTCTAGGATACTTTTCTTTACAAAAATTGTGGTAGGTTTCATCTCCAATAAATACCATATGATTACTATAATACATATAAGTCTCATGTATGACCAACCACATATTCTAGTACAATAATCCATATATATATATATCATGTTCAACAAACCACCTATATTTTCAATACAATCCTTACAGGATTCAAGCTTTAGAAACACATTATTCATAATACAACCTCATGTATCTTATACTAATCTAAAAAGGTTCTTAGAACAAAGAACCACATTTATATTATACAAATCCATATATGTTTCATGATAAAGAAACTAATAGTTTTTGGTATAATTATGAGAGGTTGCACACCTGAGCAACTTATTTCCAAGATACTTATAGGATCTCTCTTATCCAACAAATACTTCCATATGAATATATATTAATAAGTTGTATCTCTAATGAATATCATATTTTTTCATATGAATTTTACTAGAGTTAACTAGCAATCCATATGCTATTTTTAGTATAATTATGGAAGCCTTCATGATCTAGAAACATAGTCTTATTGGTACCATTCATAGAGGATGAACACCCAAGCAACCTCTAATTTTGAAGAAATATTTACAAGTTGTAATCAAATCTAAGACTCTTAATTTGAGATAAATCCTAGTACTTTTCATAACACATAAACTATTATTTTTACCAGAATATTCGAAGGAAACACATGATCAACCAAGAGTTTTGATACAGTACTAAGACAAATTACATTCGATCAACCTCATGTTTTTAGTATCATTATAAGAGGTTGCATGCCTAAGAACCCTATTCCTAGAAGGTTGTATAAGCTATCAACATGTTGTTTATATTATAATTCTAAGAGGTTGAATGAATAAGCAACCAATAGTTTTTTTATAATTATAAGAGTCTACATGACTGAGAAACCTTGAGTTTCTAGTACAATTATAAGAGGTTTCACTCCCTAGCAATCTTCAATTTTGATTATAATTATAAAAGGTTTCACACTCGATCAACCTACTATTTTGTATATAATTACGAGGGGTTGGATGCCCAAGAAACCTCCTATTTTAAGTCCAATTATATCAGGTTTCATGCCCAAGAAACCTACTATTTTATGTGTAATAATGAGGGGTTACATGCTAGAGCATCCTCATGTATTTTATATTAATATTTTAAACACTATATTTTGGACATGTAGTTGAATCTCACTAAAATATGACATGTATGAATAACTATTTTTGAATTTTTTTTTGAAATATGTCAATAATTACAAATGTAAAAAAATGTTCATTATAGTAAAAAGATTTTTGAAAATGCATTTTGAAATATTATTCTTATTTATTAGAATATCTTGGAATCAATTTAAAAATGAAATTATTATACTTTATGATAACAAAATATACATACTTATATGAGAATTTACATGAAATTATGATAATTACATGATAATTATGATAAAAAAATGTTCATTATAGTAAAAAGATTTTTGGAAATGCATTTTGAAATAATGTTCCTATTTATTAGAATAGATAAGAATCAATTTGAAAATAAAATTATTATACTTCACAATAATAAAATAGATAGACTTGTATGAGAATTTACACAAAAATATAACTAAAATAAAATAGAAGAATGTAAATGAAAATATAAAATGAAAACAAGACAAATAAATGAATGTATATTCAAATGTTTTGATTGTAATAGTTGTAACAGGAAGGGAAAACTAATTATAGCCTGCTTGTGAGTAATAAGAATGTTGCTTGAAATGACTTGTTAATGAAAATAGTATCTAATTGTCTTATTTTCTCTATTGATGACAATAAGAATATGAAATATTCTTCTATGATCTATAATTCTTCTGTAATTCCTAAATTCTAGAACATAAAGAATCAAAAGGAAATGAGTGAGTCAATCATATAGAAAAGAAAAAAAAAATTTGGATGATGTTTGATGTTGAAATGTGTATGAGGTGAAGAAAAGGACTAGTAGAATACCTAATACTTTTGGATATGGTTTTCCTATATACCGTCATTGTCTTCATGCAAACTTGCATACTATCAAAATGTTTTTTTTATCTCCTATGAAATGTAATGCTTCTATCTTTTAAATTTTTGATTTATCTACATTTTTTCTTTGGTGTTTTGGTGGAAAATGTTATTGCATTTATTGAGGTGGTTGATGGTATGTATAGCAGATATCAAAAAGTAATTAAATTTAAATATGTAACATATGTTAAATAAAATGAGATCTAGGTGATGAAAGACAGCCATTGTGCCTTCATCCAACTAAAGATCATTGTTTCAATTCTAAAATTCACTACAAAACCTAATCCATAGTTAGATGGTTCTATACCAAACAAGTTCTCATTCAATATATCAATGTAGGAAGTACTTATTTATATAATTTACATTTTCATCACCTCCTCCATGTGGGATTATTTCAATATTATGAAATTATTTCTATCATATTCAAGTCTATCCACACATAGTGAGTTTGAATTTGGATGATTCCTAGATTGAAAAATAAGAGCTTAGTATGGTTATGCTTCATCACTATGTCTAATGAGTTGGGATGGACTTTCAGTTAATTCAATGTGGTTGTGCTTACATTAAATCTATGTCTAAAAATTAATTTAATTAATATATGTAAAGTATGATAAATGTAATGAGACATGGGTGATGGGTGATGGCTATTATGTCTACATCTTTCTAGACATCATTTTATAGATTTGATAATATGAAAAAATGAATAAAATGAGAGATTGGTTTGGTTGTGCTTTATAACTACGTCTAGTAAGTTGGTATGGACTTTGCCGATGACTGAGTTACACTAGTGTAGCTGATTCACCACCAAAGTTCAAATCATGATTTGTAGTTGGATGATTCTTAACCAAACAAATTATTATTCAATTTATCATTGCAGAAAATGTTGACCTTTTGGTATGTTAAAATGTTAAGACAAATGAAGTAAAAAGATCTTTGTGTGGTTGTTGTGTTTGTAGGGAAAGAACTTGGATGAAGATAAGGAGGCATGTAGAAGTTCAAGAACATGGACAAGGAAGGAAGATTTCAAAGTACAAAGGGAGTTGAAGAAAGACATCTCCAAGAAATAGCAAATGTCTTGGCAGAATTGAAGGTAACATAGGTGATGAGAAACGATATCGCATGCATCGCGATATCGCGTACGCGATATCACGACCGTCGCGATATCGCATCCTCCCCTGCAATATCGTGTACGCGATATCGTGGTCCACCGCCAAATCTATAAATAAGAGGTGGCACTCCCCTCATTTCTTATCCAAGGCTACAAGTAGTGAAGCTCTAGTGGATTGATCACCCCAGAGATAGAATATTTTCCATGTGACCACAGTAGGAGTCCCCAAGTGAACGGTTCTTTATTCGAGCAGCTTCATACCTGAATGCAAGTTATGTACGGCAATAAAGACGAGCTTTGTGGATAAACCTTGCAGTGCTAGAATAGGTTTAGTATTTCTTATTTCTTACATGTTATTTCTTACCTATTGTTAGCGCGGCATGAGTACGACTTAGTTATGAGCATTGACGAATGTGTATGGCTAACCAAGGAATCGGCTACTCATCGTGATTAGATTCTCTCCCCCTTGTCTCCTAGAATGTGGGATGAGTACAACTTGATTACGAGCATCTACGGATGTGTACGGCTAGTCAAGGAATCAGCTGCTCATCACACTTACACTAGTTAGGTGCCTCAGGATGACCACTTCGAGCACATGCGTTACGTGTGGTGATCCCAATAACGATTAGCGTTTGGTAGCCACAGTTGCATAGTTTAGGGTGTGTATGGTAAGTGGGAACAGATGCTGATGCTAGTTAATTTAGACTTAGGAAATTAGTTAGAGTTAGTTAGTTTCTCAACCCTTTGCTCTTAGCATAGAAAACATAAAACCAGAAAAGACCAAAAAAAATCATATACCTCGGACTTACTTAACCATACACCGTGATAACAACAAGTCTGGGAAGACAATGAACGATTAACCCCAAGTGTTCCATGAGGTGTTTAGGCATTTAGTTTGTGAAGTTTGACCGGATCATGCGTGCTACGCTCATTTCGTATGGTTGAGTGTAGGGGTACCTCGCCACTCATCATTGGCACCATTGCCGAGGACTAAGTGTTTGTGTGCCGAATAGAACATAAGGGATAACACTCACATCATTTAACATTGCCTGCATGCAATCGGTGTGCATAGGATGTTGACATCCAGAAGTGCCTCTATGCGATAGCCACACAACAAGAAAACACCCAGCGGCTGATGGCTGATAAAGAGAGCAACTCGACAACCTGCATGGAACTAGCTGAGGGAATAACTAGTGCTTACATTGAAAGCACAGACGTACTAGAGCAAGTCCATGGCCAACTTTCAGCCCTTAACTCCGAAAACATCAATTGGGGACAGTTGAAGATTCCTGAGAAGTTTAAACAAGAGCCCCTTGATTTAAAACCATTACCCATCGGTTTGGAATATGTGACCCTTAAAAACAGAAAACTGGTGATCATCAACACAAAGCTCACACCCAAGCAAAAAGAAAGTTTGCTAAAGGTAATAAACAAGTGGTCAATAGCCTTTGCATGGTTATACCTCGAATTAACCGGAATAGACCCTAGGATATGCCAGCAAAGGATTTACATAGACCCCTCTATGAAGCCTCGCAAACAACCCCAGAGGCGATTAAACCCAAAGCTAAAACAAATAGTGAAGGAGGAGCTAGAGCAACTTCTCAAGGCTGGGTTCATTTACCCTATCGCTAATAACGAATGGGTTAGTCCCCTTGTCATCGTACTAAAAAAGGAGGTAAATGGAGGATGTGTATAGATTTTAGGCTATTAAATATGGCAACATTCAAAGATTGCTTTCCATTGCCATTTGTTGACCAAGTCTTAGACACTATAGTAGGGCACCACTATTACAGTTTTCTGGATGGATATAGTGGGTACAACCAAATATGAGTTGCGCCAGAAGACCAAGCCAAAACAATGTTCACTAGTCCTTGGGGAACGTTTGCATATAAACAAATTCCTTTTGGCTTGTGTAATGCACCTGTCACGTTCCAATGATTAGTTCTAAGCATCTTTCAATAGCAAATAGGTAATGGCGTAGAAGTCTTCATGGACAACTTTCCACCTATGGGATGAGCTTTGATCAAGCCCTCAACCAGTTAGAGCAAGCATTGAAACGATGTGTTGAAACCAACCTTAAGCTCAACTGGCAGAAGAGTCATTTAATGGTTCAAAAGGGCATTGTACTAGGGCACAAAATTTTACAGTTAGGAATTGAGATAGATCTAGTAAAAATTCATTCAAGGAATTACCCGACAGCCAGAGACCATTAAAGACATTAGGTCATTCCTTGGACACATTGGCAACTATATAAGGTTTATCGTGAACTTCTCAAAAGTTGCCAAACCGTTGGTGGAATTAACGAAAAAAGATGCACCATTTGAATGGACCAAGGAATGTGAACGAGCATTCCAAATCCTCAAATGAAGGCTTGTGGAAACTCCCATCCTATAAGCCCCTAACTGGTCCAGGCCATTCCATATCATGATCGATGCATCTAACTATGCCTTAGGAGCTATACTAACACAATTAGATGAACAAAAATGACCTTATTACATCCACTGTGCCAGTAAGAGTATCACTGGTGCACAACTTAACTACACGACTACAGAAAAGGAATTAATGGTTGTAGTGTTTGCATTGGATAAATTTAGACACTATGTATTGGGTTACAAAGTATACATCCATACAGATCATAGTGCAATTCGGTTCCTTATGAACAAGCCAACGGTTAGCCCACGTATTATACGTTGGCTGGTGATTCTTCAGGAGTTCGACTTAACCATAGTAGACCGCAAAGGCATCGAGAATGTAGTTGTCGATCACCTATCTCGGTTGCAGTGGGACAACAAAGAGGATGAATATGCTGTATCTAATCATTTTCCTAATGAAACCCTCTTTGCTGGTGTAATAAATAATCAACCCACAGAAATAAATTGGTATAGTAGCATTCTTACTTATCTCACTTCCCAACAAATGCCACAAGAGTTGGACTTTAGGAAGAAACAAAAGTTTCTTCACAAAGCTGAGTACTTCATGGAAATCGGGGGATAACTTTATAAAGTCTACCCTGATGGCTTGGTTTGATGGTGTGTACCTGATCAAGATCAATTAAAAGTTCTCTAGGATGCTCATGAGGGCCTCTGTGGGGGTCATTATGCTGGGAGACGAATAGCTACTAAGGTCCTGCTTGTAGGATATTATTGGCCAACACTATTTCGGGACGTCCATCATTTCACCCAATCCTATGAGCGCTACCAACGTGATGGGGGAATGACTGCTAGAATGGAGGGTCCACAACAATGGATTTAGCCTTTAGAACGCTTTGATATCTAGGGGATAGATTTTATGGAACCGATTACACCAATGTCCAATGAAAAAACATATATAATTGTTGCTATTGATTACTTAACCAAATGGGCTGAAGTAGCCACTGTAACAGATTTCACATCATCTACAGCTACATGATTCGTACAACAACAAATCATTAATAGGTTTGGTGTGCCACGTGCACTTATTTCCGATAATGGAACACATTTTATGGGTGCAACCTTTAGAAAGCTAATGCAATGCTTAGGGGTTGAGCATAAATTGACCACACCTTACCAACCCCAAGCTAATGGTTAAGCTGAGGTTACTAATAGGGAGATTACAAGAATATTAACATGAACAATTAGCAAATTTAGGTGAGATTGGAGCATGAAACTGAACGATGCTCTTTGGGCGTATCGTTCCACTTGGAAGCTCCCTACTGGATATTCTCCCTATGAGTTAGTGTATGGAAAACTTCCAAAACTCCCCATACAGAATGAGCTCTATACACTATCCACGGCTTGTGAACTACACCTGGATCTCAACCTAGCACAAAAACAATGGTTAGCAACTTTGAATGTGTTAGAAGAGAATAGATTGATTGTACTATCGTTAAATAAGTTGCACAAGGCACACAGTAAACAGCATCATGACTTAAGGATCTAAAGGTTTAGGTACCAACCTGGAGATAAGGTCCTTTACTGGAACCCCACATATGTAACCCAACGTACAAAGTTTCAAACCTTGTGGGAAGGACCTTATATTATTCATACTACCTTCCCCTCTAGAGCCATGATGATATATAAACCTGACAGCTCGGATAAAAGGTTATTGGTTAATGTACAACAAACAAAACCTTTCCGTGTACCCGAAATAGCTAGTACCACTTCTACCTCCACCAGCGGGCAACCTCGCTCATTATTTTGGATCTCTCCCTTACAACTCAGTGATGGAGGAGATGGCAATCTATGTTAACCATATGGGGCCCTCAGTTCTTTTAAGTTTTTTTTTACATGTTTTTTTTTACAACGTTTTTGTTTTACACATTTTTTTTTCCAAATTTCTTTAACTTTTCTAGTTTTTGTTTTACAACATTGTTATACTTTTTCATTTGTGTGTGCGTGTGTGATCCATCCTATAAGTTTGTCCGATAATAAGAATTCTTCATTATGGTATGAACTATTTTCATATTGATTGCTAATATTTTTTTTTTACCTTTAAGTCACAATGTTGATACTAAGGTATGTTTCTTCTGATATGGTAGGCAATGAGACCACTTCATCCATCCATCCACCAATTTCTATGGTTTCTCTTAGCTTGGAAATATATAGTCCCTTCTTAATAAGAACTTTAACGAATCAGTGACTAGGGATTTCTCAAACTAAGTAAAAACTCATGGATTGAAAAGGGTGTGACTTCAAAGGAACTTGATGCTTTTGTGTTGGTAATTCTCTTGGGTGCTTGAATGTTTCTTCTTGAGTTTTCTTGTTGTTCCGATGTTACCCAATTATCAGAAGCTGAGAAAATAAAAATAAGAAGTCTTTGCATGGTGTGGTTCTCATGCATAAAAACATAAAACAAAAAAAAAACCCAAGTGAGAATTCAAAGCACACCCCTTAGATGAATAAACTTGGGCTACAAGCATTGGTTATGGAACCAAAAGTGTTCCCTCTAACTAAGGCCCTTCTCACTTTCCATTCTCTCCTTTTTTTCGTCAAAATGGTGGTGGCTCTTGGAGCATGCATTCTTGTTGCCCCAGTGGATGGTTTAACTGAATGCGTTGATGCAAAGTCACTGGATGTGGTTGGTTTGAGGCCGAAGTTGGAATGAGATTTACCAAGTCACATTAATCATCAAATACACAAGGGGCTATACACCACATTGTTCTTGGGATTCTATTCCATTTCTCTTCTCTCCATCCTTCTCTCCATTGTTCACCTCATTGTCGGTTGTATCATTAGTATCTATATTTTGGTTGATGCATTGTTTTCTTTTTGGTAAATGCTTATCGTTAAGACTTTAACTCTTGTTCCAGATGACATTCCCTGGGCCTATGGACTCTTTGAATGTGGGTTTGTCAGGGCATTAAGGGCATGAGCCTGCTTTGGGGAGGACCCACTGACATTCCTATTTGGAGCATTAGTTAGCTTCTTTCCCTTAACATTTTGCAATTCATTTATTTCATTCATTTTCATCTTGACATCCACTTCATCGATGCCATAGTTGTCCCTTTTTATCTATCTTTCTTACTCCTTTTCTTTCTCCATTATAATGCTATCGAAGGTTCGCGTTTAGTCATGGGGGTATGAGGCTTGATTTTTTTGATTTTCTCCTAGCCCCAAAATTTTTGATTTTCTTCCTAAACCCTACACCTTCAGTAGTCATCAACTACATATTCCCAGATCCATATCAACCATACCACAACCTAGCCAATGAGTTTACACCGAAGCAAGGTATTAATTACATGATGATTCAATTACCCTTGCTAATATATGATTGTGTTGTATGTGCAGATGATGGACATGTAAACAACAGATTGGATCTGGAGCAAACACTTGGAGTGGAGCTGTGCTAGAAGTAGGGATGCAAGGAGCAAGATTGATGGCGTGCTTACGGATGGACAATGAAGGCATAATCTTGGCGTTGGCAGTAGCAACACTTCTTTCTCTCTCTCTTTCTCAAGCTGCCAACAAGGGCCTGATGTCATTGTAATAAGGTGTTCACCCTTGTTGTCATGAATACCAGTTTTGTCAATTCTTGTAATAATGATCCATTCACATGTCATCCCATTAGTTCCATTCCCCTCAATAATTCCATACCTACCTGATATTATTGTAAGGAACTCGAGGATGAGTTTTCATTCAGTCATGGGGGTATGATGAGATGCGATATCGCATCCTCCCCTGCAATATCACGTACGCGATATCATGGTCTGCTGCAAAATCTATAAATAAGAGGTGGCACTCCCCTCATTTCTCATCCGAGGTTAGAAGTAGTGAAGCTCTGGCAGATTGATCACCCTAGAGATAGAATATTTTCCATGTGCCTGCAGTAGGAGTCCCCAAGTGAACGGTTCTTTATTCGAGCAGCTTTTTACCTGAACGTAAGTTGTGTACAGCAATAAAGATGAGCTTTGTGGATAAACCTTGCAGTGCATGGAATAGGTTTATTATTTGTTATTTCTTACATGTTATTTCTTACCTGTTGTTAGCACAGCATGAGTATGACTTGGTTACGAGCATTGACAAATGTGTACAGCTAACCAAGGACTCGGCTACTCATCGCGATTAGATTCTCTCCCCCTTGTCTCCTAGAACGTGGTGTGAGTACGACTTGATTACGAGCATCTACAGATGTGTATAGCTAGTCAAGGAATTAGCTGCTTGTCACACTTAGGCTAGTTAGGTGCCTCAGTATGACCACTTCGAGCACATGCGTTACGTGTGGTGATCCCAGTAACGATTAGCATTTGGTAGCCACAGTTGCATAGTTCAAGGTGTGTATGGTAAGTGGGAATAGATGCTGATGCTAGTTAATTTAGACTTAGAACATTAGTTAGAGTTAGTTAGTTTCTTAACCCTTTGCTATTAGCATAGAAAACATAAAACTAGAAAAGACCAAAAAAAATCATATACCTCAGACTTACTTAACCATACACCGTGACAACAACAAGTAAGTCTGGGAAGACAACGAACGATTAACCCCAAGTGTTCCATGGGGTGTTTAGGCATTTAGTCTACGGAGTTTGATAGGATCGTGCGTTCTATGCTCGTTTCGTATGGTTGAGTGTAGGGGTACCTCGCCACTCATCAATAGGAGAAGATGTCTCTAAAAAATAGTAGACATGTTTCTAGTGAGAAAGACATCTTTCATATGAAGAAAATGTCTTTTCAAAATGAAGGCTTGATGCAAAAAGAAGTCTTAATCTCGAAGAAGATGTATCCAGTGACCATTAGATAGTTGTTACACAAACTCTAAAGTGATTTTACAAACCTATTAGCTATAAGAAGACTTCACTCTCATTGGCAGTGTGAAGCTTTGTGTACTATCAAGTGTCATTGTCAAGTAATCATTGTATAAATCATTCTCTTGTTATTGTTACTCATTGTACTATCTTTTGTCTATTGTAATCTGTCAAAGTGTGTTGTACCTCAAAGTAAAAGGATTAGCAAATTTAGCAGCATTCTTTCCTTGTGATTGTTGTTCTCTTTTGTTTCCTTGCAAGGTTGATGCACTTCCTGTGAGAAGGAATCTTACTTGAGCTTGTCGGGATCCTATGGGATTGAGCGTTGGTGTACCACCACAACACTTCGAAGTGGAGCTCAAGTTGTAAAGGTTGTGGGATACTAGAAATCACTTTCTAAGCTTATCAAGACCTTGTGGGCTTAAGTGGATTTGTGGCATTGAATCACTCCAGAGAAAAGCTTAGAGCTTGTGCAGGGTGTGTTACCCTTCAAACCATTTTTGAGAGCAACAAAGTCCAAAGGTGTGCTTGTGAACTACCCTTCAAGTATGGACTACCCAATTTAGGAAACCATGTTAAATTTGGTGTATGTGCTTTGTCTCAATCAATTTTTAATTTGGGAAACATATTCATCCATCCCCTTTTAAGTTCAACAATCCTCAGAAAATTCAATCATTTATATTCTTTACATTGTCATCATCTCTTCAATGTGAGATTATGCATATGTTATTCATTTCTATTCTTTACTTTGTCCTTGCCTATTATTTATGTACAAAGCTTATGTGCATATAATAGTTTTAAATATTTTTTCAATATATTTCTCATTGTTAGTGATTCATGAATCATATATAGATATAATTCAAATTCAAACCTATATTATAGTAATATGCATATGAAAATTTATTTTCAAAAATTTTGTAGCATCCTTTGACCCTAACCTTGATTAGAAAAACATTATGTCAATTAAACTTTCTAGACCCTTGGTTATGATAATGATCTAGAACATAATCAAGATTTTAACATATGTAAAGAATGAAATAATTAATGTTAATTAAACTATAAATAACATTATATAAATTAACAAATTAAATGGAAAGTAAATCTTAGACATCATTTATGAAGCTAATCCTGTAGAGGTAAAATAAAGGAAAAAATGCAATACTACACATTATATTCTATAGCTAGATAACTACCAAAATATATGTTTCTATGATATAAGATTAATCATAACTAGGAATACCAACAAAAAGGGGAAATAATAACATCACATCTACCAATAATGATGTAACCCCAATATGTTTAAAACTTAGAACCTTTAATTTCTTATCTATTATTATGCTAGTTTTCCAAGAATAATGTTATATTTCATTATGTAATATTGTATTGTATTTTGTTAATGTATGCTAATAAAACTAGAACTTCTTTTATGCTAATAAAACTAGAACTTAAGACATATTACTATAAATTTTAGCATTTTTTGAGGTGGTTGATGGTAGGTATAGTAGGTATCAAAAAGTAATTAAATTTGAATATGTAATATATGATAACTGAAATAAGACTTGGATGATGGAAGATGACCATTGTGTCTTCATCCTACTAAATATCATTGTTTCAATTCTAAAAAACAAAAGATTCATTTCAATTTTTGTAATTATAAAACATGAGAGCTTGGTTTGATTGTTCTCCATTACTATGTCTACAAAGTTTAGGAAGACTTTGATGGTGATTAAGTGACAAAAATTATCAAATATTAAGCTTTAGTAATTAGTATGGCTAAATCATCATCAAATTCTACCATAAATTGTTATCCATAGTTATATGGTTGTTAACCAAACAAGTTCTCATTCAATTTATCAAAGGAGAAAATCCATTCATTTATATTCTTTACTTTGTTATGACCTTCTCAATGTGGGATCATGCTTACCTTATTATTATTTTATATTCTTTAATTTATCCTTACCTATTATTTATGTATGAAGGTTATCTATATGTATGATGGGAGGTTTTGAAATGCATTTTAAAATCTTACCTACTCTAATGCATGCAAGAGTAGGTTTGAAGAATCCATTGGGTTTTCCTAGGGATGGTATCAATCAACATTGTGTAAAATGCTTAATATCTAAATGAAACAACATGCATTATCTATGGGAAGGATGTTGGACCTCAAAAAATAAAGCATTTGTTATATAATTAAAAAATTAGTGTACGAGGATTTAGGGAGAATGAAAATGTTAGCTTAAACTTAAAATGTCATATTAGTTATAGTAGGTATATATCATAACTAATATGACATTCAATTAAATATAATACTAACATTGGTCCATAAAATAGGATTATTCCTCATATTATTATATCATGGACACGTGATCCCTTGGATGACTAATATATGTATGTATAATGGGCTATGCCAAAAAAATCCTCTATGTCATTAGGTATAAGCCTAATTATTACACTCTTTATTTTGAAACCTTGAGGTCATGGATTTGATTTTGGATAGCATTACCAAGTCATAATAGTTCTTATTGAAATATATAACATGTGGTGTTCTTGGATTACAATTATATAATGTTTTACCATATGGTGAATCTAGTTTACAATAATTTCAAGTTGTAACACCACAATGTAAAGTTAAAAAATTTACACATTGGATAGCCACTGTAAACCTATTAATGGGAAAATCAAATCAATCTATTACATAGATGACTATCAATCAAACAAGTTCTAATTCAATTTATCAATGGTGTAAAGTTATTGTTTATATTTTTTACTTTGTCATAGTCTCTTCAATATGGGAAATTTTCTACATTAAAGAATTATTTTTCATTTTTAGAGATTTGTGAGTCATATATAGACATAATTTAAATGTGTGTTTATAAAATTAAACCTCATATACACTTATGCATGTAATAGTTTTTTTGAAGAATTTGGGATTTAATGTTGCCTATTATACATGTGAAGAGGATAATTAGTATCCCAACCTAAGCGCATGCAAGAATGGTATTTGAGAACCTAGGGCTTAATGTTGGCTATTAAACATATAAAAATTTGCTACAAATCCTGATCAATAGTTCAAACAAGTTCTCATTCAATTCATCAATGTAAAAAAAATTCATTTATATAATTTATGTTCTCATTGCTTCCTCCATGTGGGATTATTCAATCATGCTTCTATATAAAGTTTCATCCATAGTTGTTACATTTTTCTTATGCTCAAGTTTTATCCAAGGAAAAATTACTTTCTTTCTTTGTTATCTAGAATTGTAGTAGAGTCTTGATATAATAGTGGTAACTACAAGTCTTCATGTAAGAAATATTAGAAATGATGCTATACAATAATTTTTAAGGAGATCTATATTTTTTTGTACTTCTAATGACTTAATTTATGATGTATGTGACCATGATTATGGACATTTAATATTTGGTGAAATCATCCATAATTATCATGAAATAGATGGCTTCGATTATTCATGTATGAAGGTTGTGTACATATAATGATTTTGAAGCATGCAAGAGTGGTTTTGGATAACCTAGCATTTAATGTTGGCTATTAAACATGTCCTCGATGTACCTACTCATAGACAAGATCATACTAGGAAGGTTACTTGAAATTCCAAATCTAGTAGCATGCATTACATTTGTACTTCATGTTGTTCCAAGGATGGTATAGGTCAACATTGTGTCTGATGATTGATATCTGAACCAAATAGTATGCATTATATATATGAAGGATCTTGGACCCATAAAAAATAAATTATTATTTATATAATTTAAAAATTAGCATATGATGATTGAGGAAGAATGAAAATGTTAATTTAAACTTGAAATGTCATAATAGTAGGTACATGTCATAACTAATATGACATTCAAGTAAATATAATTCTAACCCTGGTCCTTAAAATAGGATTATTTCTAATGTTTTCATCTTATGGACATTTGATCCCTTAGATGACTAAGCTTTTAAATTCATCTAATTTATCTATATTAGATAAAAAGTATAAATGTCTTACAATCCATTTTTGGAGGGACATTAGAGTCTAATATGTGTAGGTATAATGATAACACTCTTTTGAAAACACTCTATTGATAAAAGGCTCCATGCCATTTGATTTAATCCTAAGAATAAACCTCTTTTGAAAACCACAAGCTCCCATCGAACGAAGACTTTGCACATGTTGCCCATACTCCATCTCACTCTCATCACTCATATTCCACTACAAGCTCCTACTTACTTTGCTCAAAAGATTGAAGGTGTTTGCTCCTACTCACTACCACTTTGTGCAAACTTCTTCATTCTTGGCCCTAGTTCCATGCAAACTTTATGAAAATTTCCTAATTCCTTATATAGATTTTAAAATTTAATTTTTTCTATTCTTGTAAGCATGATGCAGTGGATGTAATATTGATGAATTGGCCCTAATTTTAACGATAGTGACCCTAAATTTGAAGGAAGTTATCTAAAATTTACCAAATTTTATTTGATTGAATGATTTTAATTTACTAATGCTTCATGTAATATTGGCTCTAGTTTCATATTTATCAATGGTTTCTCGAATTTATCAACATTCTCAATAAAATGTAATTTCTCATCATGACCTTGTTAAATTTCTCAGCATCTCTTAGTTAAATTTCCTAACATGTCCTAGTTAAATTTCCAAGCATGCCCTAGTTAAATTTCTTGTATATGCTTGTGAGAGACCTGGTTCTATTGGTAGCTCTATGCATAATGGTAGATTAAAGTTCAATTGGTATTGCTGGGAAAGAGTTATTCTTCTGTTGTAGTTTGTAGTTTATTCATATTTATTATGGTTAGATTCTTTTGAAACAATAGTTTAAGTAGAAAATAGTTTGCAAGAACTAAATTTTGCAAGCGTAAATTATGTTGGCAAAGATATGTTCTATCTTAAGATGTATTATTTATTTATGTCTTTCTTCTAAGGGACTAAGTCCCACATCTTTATGTTCTTTGATTACTATTTCAATTGATAGTATCTTTGAGCTTTTACTAAGACTTTTAAAATGTTTATGTCCATCATCTATACTCCATAGTTTACTATATATGTTTGTTTATTTTAGTAACTTCTCAAATTATGTGCATATAATGGTGTTTTTTGTTTATTTTTTATTTCTTTTTCTTACTTCTTTTTAGGTAGTTCTTGTTTAAATACTATATAAGATAAACAATTTTTAAGTGTTGGGGTAAAGAAATTATTTGGAGATATACTGTGTTTTATTTTTTATTGTAATGAAATGCTTGGATTCATATTCAAGTGCATTGATTTTTTTTCTGTGAAGTCTATTTGCAATTAGAGAGGGAATTTTTGACTATCTTACTTATGAAGTCATAAGCATGGTGTTATCTATTGTTGCTACTAATTTCTAAATGCTTTCTAGTGATCCATTAATTTTCTCTTTTCTATGTTCCTTGAATTTAATGCCAAAAAAACTATTATCAAATTTGGATGCTTTTCATACTTGTGATGTAGGAAAATTGTTATGTCTATATGTACCTATGGAAGTGGATTAGTTTGATAATTTTGTGTTAGGAGCTTAATCAAACTTCTTAAGAGGGAAATTTTAGTGCTTTTATCAGTTTTGTTATCTTACTAATGCCACATATGCATGGTTTACTAAATGGGTGCAAATGGTAAAGTATATAGATTAGGATTTGTTTCTACCTTACCTAGTTAAACAATGGTATGGTGCCACTGATTTTCCAAATATTTCTAGTAATTTATGCGCCATCATTCTTACCAATTTTAGTGTCTCTATTCCAATTTAAAAGAAAAACAAACTATATAGTTCAGTCCATATGATGAGTTTTTTATGTCATCTTATATGTATCCCAACCAAAATGGAATAACAAGTGCATTCTTCTAGTCCTATATTGTTAAGTAACTATTTTGAGGGACCAAATAAAAGGAATGAACAAAACAACCCTTATTAGCTTTGAGTAACAACCATAAAAATGGAATCTTTTTCTCCTTATACATTCAAATTTGAAATAGATCAAAGCTAACAAATCCTCTTTGAATTAAAGCCAAATAGTTTGATATAATTGAAAGTAGGCTCTAAAATATGAGAATGTATAAAATGGCATGCTTTTTCCTTTTTCTTCATGCTTTCATTTCTCAACATTAGCATATGTTAAGAAGGCACTAGTTTGTTAAATTTGTTAGTTTTGCATCCAAAATTTTCATTTACTATAATAAACACATAATGAGCATATTACAAGTAAAATATGTTACTTGCAGTACTATGTGTAAACGTTGTTTATTTGATTTATATCTCTATATTGTTTTTTTTTCATAAATTAGGCTATATACTAAAGCTTTAAAACTAGGTAAATGTAGTTTAGTTAAATTAACCATGTCATTATTTTAGTAGTTCTATTGTGGATTCTAAGTTGTAAAATTCCTAGAAGAAATATACAGATTACAAACATTTCTACATTGTAATCATTAGTGCTAGTATGAACTACTAAGAGTTAAGTAATGTGAAATTATACTTGCTGAGAATGTATCCTACTCATTTTTTGTAGCATAATAAACATGATTGAGGGTCAAGATGTACAAGCCAAAGAGGACTATATAATTATAGAAAAAATTTAGTCTTAATTGAGATTTTTTCTTCTATATTTTGGAGCCTAATGTAGATGCTTAAATAATTCATGATATAAGGAAATTTTATTAACGTAATAATTTCTAAAGTAGACATGCCATATAGTCCAATTTGTTATGGTTGTACATATTTAATGCTTAAAAGATCTATACTTTGTTATTATTTATGTATACTAAACATTCCTGTACTAATGGCTTATTGATGTTGGTATTGCAAATTAGTCCCTTCCTTCTATCAAATTAATGCTAGCCCTATTGGCAACTATGGTACATTACTATTGTATCATGCATGTATCATCTTAGATCTAAAAATACATTACTATTGGCAACTATGGAAAATTAATACTGTTGTTATTTTTTATTATTATTTAATTATTTTTCTTTATAAAAAAGATCTAAAAATACATAATTGATAATTATATCATGCGTGTATCATCTTAGATGCCCACTATGTATGTTGTTATCCATATTTTTAGCATTGTTGATATAAAATACAATGTTCAAAGGAATAGAATATTTGTTTGCATGGTTTCATGATTGTGTAAGTTACTAACATGTAAGAGGAAAATGAGATTCCTATTAAAAATTAATATTTTATGATATATTTCATCTTAATATATAAATGTCTCCATACATAGTAGAATAGGTCATATAAATTATACATAGGTATCTTATTCAATGTTGTTCATCCAAGAATCCCATAATGTAGGAACTCTCAATTATGGAGAATGAATGAGAAAACTAGTATTCTTTTCTCTAGTATGCATTGAAATAGGGACGTATCATCTAATTTTATATGTAAAACAAAAAAACACCCATGGGAGAGGTTCAACCATGCAACCCATTGAAATAGGCTATTGATTTAATATCTAAGTGACTAAATTTCCTATAATGTATTTTCGTTTAATACGTATACTATGAGAATAATCACATAATCTAGTAAAATTATCCTAATATCTTCATACATCATAGAATAGGTCATATAAACTATGAATAGGTGTCTCATTCAAGGTTTCTCATCTGAGAAACTCATAATCTAGAAACTCTCAATTATGAAGAATTAATGAGAAAACTAATATCCTTCTCTTTGGTATGTGTTCAAATAGGGAAGTATCCTCTACGATTATGTGTAAAATGAAAAAACACCCATGGGAGAGGTTGCACAACCATGCAACCCATTAAAATAGACTAATGATTTTGTATTTGAGTGACTGAATTTCATATAACATGTTTTTTTTTTAATACATAGACTATGAGAATAATTACATAATCTACCAAAATTATCCTAATATATCCATACATTTAGAATATTTCATATAAAATGTGAATAGTTATCTTATTCAAGGTTGCTCTTCTAGACAACCCGTAATCCTAGAACTCTCAACTACAAAGAATGACCAAGAAAACTGGTATCCTTTTCTCTTGTATGTGTTTAAATAGGGACGGGTCCTCCAATCACCTATGTAAAATGAAAAAAAAAAAGCACCCATGGGAGAGGCTGCATAATTATGCATCCCATTGAAATGGGCTATTGATTTTGTATTTGAGTGAATGAATTTCATGTATCACATTTTTATTTAATATATAAACTATGAGAATACTCACATAATCCATTAGAATTATTCTAATGTCCTCATACAACATAGAATATGTCATATAAATTATAGATAGGTGTCTCATCTAAGGTTGCTCATCCAAGTAACCCATCATCTAGGAACTCTCAATTATGGAGAATGAATAGGAAAACTAGTATCCTTTTCTTTGGTATTAGTTTAAATAGGGAGCTATCCTTTGATCTTAAATGTAAAATGAGAAAACACCCATGGGAGAGTTTGCATGACTATGTAACCCATTGAAATGGGCTATTAATTCTATATCTGAGAGACTAAATTTCATGTATTGTATTTTTGTTTAATACATAAACTATGAGAATACTCACATAATCTACCAAAATTATCATGATATCCCCATACATCATAGAATATTTCATACAAATTAAAAATAGGTGTATCATTCTAGGTTGCTTATCTAAAAACCCCATAATCCTGATCCTCTTAATCATGGAGAATGAACAAGAAATCTAGTAATCTTATCTTTGTTATAAATTTTAATAGGGATGTATTCTCTAATCTTATATGTAAAATGGAAAAAACATTTCATGCTTGGTATGTTAGTTAACTCCTAGAGGATGCAAAACTTTTCATGATTTTATTTGAATGATATATCTCATAGACTAATTCACAAGGGTAGGTCTGATTTATTAGTGAGGAAGACTATTTCTTCTTGGTGTCATGTTTCCATCATTTTGGTTTCACATTCATGAATTTCCTTATCTTGTGGGAGGAAAAACATTTCATGCTTGGTATCTTGATTAAATCCTAGAGAATGCATGATTGTGCATGATCCCATTCAATATGATATATCTCTTAGACTGATTCATAGGGATAGGTCTAATTTGTTAGCAAAGAAGACCATATACACTTTGTATCAAGGTTTCATTCTATGGGTTGCACATCCATTCATGTTTCCCTCATGTGTGAGGGAAAACATTTCATGTTTGGTAACTTGGTTAACTCCTAGAGGATGCATAACCATGCATGATCTCATTTGAGATGATATATATCATAGAATGATTAACAGGGGTAGGTCTAATTTGTTAGCTAGGGAGACCATTCCTACTTAGTATCAAGGTTCCAACCTATGGGTTGCATGTCTTCCTCGTGTGTGAGGGGAAAAATTTCATGCTTGGTATGCTAGTTAAATCCTAGAGGATGCATGATCATGCATGATTTCATTGGAGATGATATATCTCCTTGACCAATTCAAGTGGGTAGGTCTAACTCATTAGTAGGGGAGATCATTCATAATCATTATCATGGTTTTGTCCTATGAATCACATGTCCATGCATGTCCTTGTCATGTGTGAAGAGATACATTTCATTTTTGGTATCTTAGTTAAATCTTAGAGAATGCACAATCGTGTATGATCCCATTCAAAATGATATATCTCTTATATCAATTCATGAATTTTTTTTAGCATGTGAGATCGTTCATGCTAAGTATCATGGTTTCATCATATGGATTACACATCTATGCATGTTTCCATCTTATGTGAGGAAAAATATTTCATGCTTGGTATCCTGGTTAAATACACTAGGTTTTAGGTCTATGCATGTTTCCATTGAAGATGATATATCTCCTATACCAATTCATGAGGGTAGGTTTGATTCATTAGTGGGGAAGACCATTTGTGCTTAGTATCAGGTTTCTATTCTATGGGTTGCATGTCCATGCTTGTCCCCATTCTATGTGAGGGAAAACATTTCATACTTGGTATCCTAGTTAAATCCTGGAGGATGCAAGCTTGTGCATGATCCCATTGAAGATGATATATCTTCTAAATTGATTCATGGGATTAGGTTTTATTTGTTAGTAGGAAAGAATGTTCATGATTGGTATCATGACTCTATCTTGTATGTTGCATGCCCCTATCTTATGAAAGGAAAAACATTTCATGCTTGGTATCCTAGTTAAATACATGAGGTTACACATCCATACATTTACCCATTGGAGATGATATATCTCCTAGATTGATTCATGGGGATAAGTTTGATTTATTAGTAGGAAGACCATTCCTACTCGATATCAAGGTTCTATTCTGTGGGTTGCACATTCACACATGTGCTTCTTGTGTGGGAATGAAAATATTTTATGCTTAGTATCTTGGTTAAATCTTGGAGGATGCACAACCATGCATGATCTTATTCAAGATGATATATCTTCTAGATTGATTCACGAGGGTAGGTCTGGTTCATTAATGGGGATACTATTTCTAATCAGTATCATGGTTCTATCTTGTGAGTTGTACGTCCATGCATGTGTCTCCATCATCAATGAGGAAAAATATTTCATGCTTGGTATCCTAGTTAAATACATGAGGTTTCACATCCTTGCATATTCCTATTGAAGGTGATATATTTTGTAAGAAGAATCCTGAGGTATTCATGATAAGCATATTGGAATACATCATGTTTATTGACAAAACTACTCATTAGATTTAAACTATTTATTTATTCTATTAGTTAAATAAAAATCATACATCATATTCTTTACCTAGATAATGTTGTAGGTTCAAACAAGTAATATTGTTCAAAATGTCAAGATGTAAATGAATCCTATTGAATCATGGTATATGACTAAGTTTAAGCCCAAGGGTAGATATGACAACATTTATAATTTTGTGAAGACTATGAAAAATTATTCCTTTGAAGATAAAGGAATTGTGGTTGCTGCTTGAATTAAGAATAAAAACATTATATACATTTAGTCCAAGAAGTGACTTTCTTCCATAAAGGAAATAGTTCATGATGAAAGATTTCTTCTTCATTCCTTGAACATGGATAGGACTAGATCGTCTAATACAGTGAAATGATATGAAATAGATAGGATTGAATCTAATCTCAATGAGAGTGAAGTTGTAGGATTTTTAAGGAAATTCCTTCAACAGAGGATAATGAGAACATCATTTACAATTCTCCATATGAGGAATCATATGAATAAGCCATATAGCTCATATAACTAGCTTTTACTAACGTATCAACTAAGATCTATTTTAGTGCATCTTATGATATCTATAAAGGGACTATCCTCAATAACGTTTTTTAAATCAAAAAAGAAATATGAATTAATAAATAAGAATGAAATTAGAGTTGCTAACAAAGATATCAAGGTTACAAAAACTAAGAGGGAATATTTAGATCCTAATCTCTCAACTAGCTACCAAATTAAAATCGAAAAATGTAATTAAGCACCTAATAACTACAAAATCAAAGTTATGAATATGAAGTATGTTGAGGAAGTTTTCTCCTCAATATCCAAGAATATCATTAATGTTTTTCATGATTGTATAGTAATGGCCTATAAGGTCTCCAATGGTAAGGGATTTACTCCATTAAATGACATGGATCTTTATGCTAATGATGTATGGTTCTAGATTCTTGATGAACAACACTCAATTTAGGCAGCTAAAATTTTGTTAAAGAGAGACAATGTGGTGCAAGGTGTAAAGAATCTTTACAAAGTTCGTCATTCCAAGAAGGTGAAGGCAAAGATCCTAGTCTACGTAATTACAAAGATTTATTATTCTTAGAATTAGGTACAAATAATGAAATATGATTCATCATATATAGAGATGATAAGGCATGGCAGAAGCTACCTAGCACAAAATAATATACACAAACTATCAACTAGGGACATTTCTAAAAAGATAGAGTTAATTTACAATAGCCTAAAATTTATATTTAAGTAAGTTAATTTACTTGTTTCATTTTTTGCTATGTTTGATATTATAAACTATATAATTAAATGTTAATATTTTCATATCTTACAATGTACCAACATTCAAGGCCTTATAGGAAAGAAAAATATTTCTTCATATAGATGATGCACTATTCAAAAAGTGCAATAAAATATTCACAATGTATCAAAATGGTACCCTATAGTGGTATCTTATGATTTCATCTAATGAAAACTTTAAAGGAAAACAATTTGAAGAATTTGAATGCAAATCTTTTCCTTCCACTGTAGGTCCTCTTCGTACATAAAGTTGAAAAATGTGTTGACATGATACACTCTAGGGAGATGTGTTTTAAATATCTTAAAAGGAAGGATGAGCCTCGTAGATTAGTAAGTAATAGAATAATCACTCTAAAGGATAAATGCAATCAGATAAAGCACTCTCATCCACTCAAATTAGCTCTTGTCCAATTTTTTGAGGGCAAATATTTATTTGTACTCCAATGCACTAACCTTAGTATCAATAACATTTGCAATAGGTATTTACTCTCATTCATCCTAATATTTTACCTTATTCATATTAGAATAGAAAATTTCTCTATTTACCAATTTTACCATTTTGATAGATATTCAATTGATAAATATATGTTCATTAGTCTTCTTGGTAATGCGTAGTTTACTAAGGAAGGGCTAAGGATTAAGCTTTATGTTCAATCAATGCTAAATCATCATATGAAGTCTCTATCATCGGAGGAGAATATGTCTATAATCATTAAGGAGCATGATGGTTTTTTCTGTTATTAGAAGAATTCTATGTTTGTTGATCTAACGCTATAGAAATATGAGATAGAATTTACATTAGTGGAGAAATAAGTCATATGTTATTTTGTTAATTTTAAGAACTATAAAGGACTCCTTTAGTTTTTTAAAGTATTTATTTAAGTTTGTATAAATAAAAATTACTATATATTCTAAGATAGTTATTAATATTGACATGAAGAACTATCACTTATTTAAATATTTTGTGAATAATTATAAGGACTATATATAGAATAATATCTTATTCAAATATAGTTTAAGTTACTATTAAAAAAAACCAATGTATGTTTTAATTTGCTATTTATTCACAATGGTAGAAGCAATAAAGCTACCACATACATTTTTGGAAGATGATTGTGATATTATGGAAAAGAACACAATGGATGTGAAATCCATTAAAGATATTCTTCTAGATGTGGATGTCCTAGAAGATCTTGATTAAAAGTCAAGTAAATTAGTCAAAATTAGGAGAAAACTTTTTTATTCTATTTTCATAAGGGATGAGGCAAGTATGAATGGTATCTCCTGCATTGTATCATTATTCTATTAAATCATTCTTCTAATAACATTAAGGGAATACAAAGACATTGGTATAATATCAATACATGATGATGATCTACGATGTTTCCTATGGTCTACAATAGCAAAGCAATTAGTGATAACATATGAGAATCCTTTTAATGCTAAATATGCAAAGGAGCAATATTGAAACATTTTGGAAGTAAAAGATATATATAAAGACAATAACAAGTCTGAAAAATTGGTACATTGATAAGATAGGTGATGAGTCACATTTTGTCAATTTTGTCGACATAACCTCATTGATGCGACCTTGTCTTCTGGGCCTTGTTAACAAGGCCTAGTTGACACATCATATCATGTGTTAACATGGCCCCATTTTCATAGTGTTTATAGTCAACTATAAATACACACTTGTAGCTAGATTTATGGCAAGTAGAGATTGTAGTTATAACAAAGCTCTTGGATTTTTTCAATTTGAAAGTTAGAATTTTTCCTTGAGTGCTCATAGCAAGAGTCATTGACTATACAGATCTTTATTCGAGCATTGTTGTACCTGAGCATAATAGTGTGGATGTCAATAAAGATGAGCTTTCTAATAAGCCTGATATTACTTTGGATAGATTAGCTATTTCATTTATGCATTCAATGTTTTTAATTATTTATTAAATTTTTTTCATTAGTTATTAAATATTTTCCAATTATTACATTAATGAAGCAATTAAGCTAAATAGATTACATACATAAGTATAACTTCTTTGAGCATAACATGTGTTCACTTGGTAATCCCAGCAGCATTATTACTTGGTATGCCTACTAGCATAGTGCTTGGTTGCCTAGTAGTAGATACATGGGTTCAAGACATGTACAAAAAGTGGGATGAGATACTTATGTTAGGATTAGTTAAATGGTATTTAATTAGTTAATTTAAATTAGTTAATCAAATTTATTTTATCTACATTTCAAGCACCAAACTATAAAACACAAAATGATAAAAAATGAATGCCTTCGTTACACTTAACCATACCAATGAATGTCACAAGTATAATTAGGAAGACAACAATTGAACTTAGGGCTAGATTCACTTCCTAAAGGACTAATGCATCAAAAATGATAAAGTCTATGAAATTTGACCAAATCGTGCATGAACACTTTGTCATTCGTATCTTTGGGTGTAAGGGTACCTTGCCATTCATCATTGGCACTATTGCTGAGGACTTTGTTTATGGAACATGTGCTATTTAGGTCTAAGTGAATACCATTAATATTTTTGTATGAGCCCCAAGGTTAATATTATTTTCACTATACATAGAGTTATAAAAGCACACTACTAATTTTTTCTTGGTTTGCAAAATGTCTTCTTCTTCTCGCAAGCACAAAGATACCAAACCACTAGTCCCACAAGAATGTAAAGTGTTCTACACTCATCCAGATGAGTTTGTGTTGAATTTTACCTTCATCCTACATCAAGATGAACAAATGCGATGGTGTGATATGTAGGGCAACATCATCTGAACCCTCGATCAATCTATGCCTAGGATGCTATTTAAAACTCTTAAGAAGTTGGGCATCTCAAATCTTCACAAAGAATATGTTGTGGATGGATATGACACATCAAAACTACTATCCTACTAAAACACAACACAAATGAGATCAACATCAAGAGAAATTCCATAAAGCTAAAAAGGGAAAACATTACACCAATCCTTTATTCCTACTAAATCAAGATGACACTAAGGATCCTACTATTGAAGGTTATCAACATGAAGATTCTCCACTCCCTGATACTAGTGACAAGGATGTGAACCTAAACCTATGATCCACTACTTATAAATTGGATTTAGAAAAAATTAACAATCAAGGTAGGGACTTGGGTAAGCACCACAATAGCAAGGGATCTAAGGATGGTGATCATGATAAGCATAAGAGTGGTGGCAAACACCATGGTGGTGGTGGCCATCCACATTCCTCTTCATCCTCTTCGTCTAATTCTGAACATTCCTCTTCATTTGATGGTTCTCATGGAAGCCACCATCAAAAAGACCATGATGAAGGTGATCAATAAAATAATAATGACCATGAAGGCCACCAAAATCAAAGGGGTGGCCGAAACCATCATTAGCATCATCAATGCAGTGATGATGATGAACCTCTATTGGTGACATGAAGTATGCTCAACATTGTGGAGGTAGTTAGAATTCCAACCAGGCATATGAAGGATAGTCAAATCAAGAGCCTAGATATGAATAATATCCCAATATTTAAGGGGGGATATAATTCTGATTTGCAAACACATCTACAAGCTTTTCAAGATGCCTATGCCTTATAGAACATAGAGAATGAGTGGTAGAAACTCAAGATTTTCCCAAGGATACTCATTAAGAAAGCTAAAAGATGGTACCAAACCTTAGAGCTAGAATCTATCCATAGATAAAGTACTATATTAGATCTATTTAATGACAAATATCAGACGTAGTCTAGAGTGTGTAATCTAAGAAGGAAAATCCAAGGCTAAAAACAAGGTACACATAAACCCTTGGATGACACCATTGGCTACTACTCATCACTCTTACATCAATGCCCTTGTCATGATTATTCTCAAAGGGAATAACTTTTCCACATCATAAATGGGCTTAAATCAAAACCTAGAAGAACCCTTGGGGTGTATGCCCAAGGAAGATTGTTTGAACTAAGAGCTCATCAAATCCAAAGGTTAATTGAGCAAGTAGCAAAATAAGAAGGTGAGCTATAAAAAAGAGAAAGTGCTAAAGAGTATAATAAAGATCCCTTCATTAGAAGATGAGAGGTTTGATTTTGTGATGAGAAGGAATCACCACTTGATGAACTAGTGAACAGAAAGACCTTGCCCATCTAAAAATTCATTTTTAATATTTTGGCCAAGGTTGATAAATTATGAGACTCTTTGGATGAAAAATTTCAAACTGCTTTGAATATTTCTAAAGAATCTAAAGAGAAAAATAGTGATTATAATTGCAGGAGGCAAAAAGAAGCTAAATGTGCCTACCAAAGAGGTAAGGACAAAGCTGTTGTAGTAGAGAAAGTTATAGAGTTTAACTTTGATGATGAAATTAAATGTAACATTTGCCAATACAAGCATTCAAAGGGATGTTGCCCTATAGTCTCACACTTACAAGAGTCGAGATTGTATGCATTGAATCCTCACCTAGCATGTAGGAAAGATGATTGCCTTACCCTCAAGGTAGTCCAAGGCAGTTTCACCAACAATAACAAACTTAATACCCAAGTGGAACTCCTCCACAACCTTATGAACAATACAAAAAGTGGTACCAATCACAATCATGGGGGATGCCACCACCAAGGCAGTAGTACCCTTATAGGCAACCAGATCCATATAGATACTATGTTCAATAGCTTGCCTCCCCTAGAAGTTCTACATCATTCCAACATCACTATTGCCCTCTAGAGTACCACCAAACACACTCACCATCTACTCAAGGGAAAAACCCATATCCATATCCATATCATACACTATCACCTTCAACATAGTTACCTCTTTCTACATCCATGCAGGGTTTCCATAGCCACAAAAATGAAATGCTATGAGGGATATACACTCACAACCAGTTTTTCAACGAAGTGGTTAGAATAATTAATCAAGGAAAAGACCTTTCTTCTTGCCTAGAAGTCCTCTCTAGCCCTCACAACCTACTCTAGCTAATCACCACCCTGCATCTCTAGCACCCTCATCCTTTACATCAAACACCTTCAAGTGCTCTTCAAACTAAGTGTCATCTAGGATCTGCATTGTAATGTTAACCCATGTTGTTTCTAATTGGATTAAGGCTAGCAATCTTCCTACAAAAAGATCTAATCTAGAAAGTCCATCCATCTATCTATAGATCACTAGACATGAGCCATGTAAGGCTCTTCTTGATGCTAGTTCTACAGTTAATATCATCTTTCATGACATGTATAAGGCTTGGAACCTACCACCTCTTAAGAAGAGAAACATCCATCTAGAATTAACAGATCAGTTGATTATTGTCCCTCTAGGATTAGTAGAGGACATTATGACCATAGTTTGTGGGTGGTCCTATCCTATTTATTTTCTAGTTATCAAGGTAAACAACTGCAAAAGTGACTTCCCCATTATTATGGGAAGAGCTTGGTTAAGCACAATTGATGTAAGAATGGGTATAAGGGACCTATCTCTAGAAATATCCAAAGAAAATGAGCTAGAAAAAATTAATAAGAAGCGTATTCCATGCATCATGTATAGTGATAATGGGTGTAATTTTTTGCAAAAGATTTAGTCAATCAAGAGTACATACATTAAAGAATGTAATCAATGTGCATAAGAAATCAACATTCAAAAGTATCTGTATGTAGCAACCAAAAAATAGGAGGGCACCCATTATTTGATAGTTGATTCAAATAATAGCACACTATGCATCAAGCCAACTAAGAGTTTAACTTATGCATATGTTGAAGCCATGGACAAAATTAAACAAGTTCATTTCCAACTCTCTGATGAAGATGATGATACCTGTTGGGGAGAGTTTGAAATCCCTAGTAACTTCAAGCAGGAGTCCTTAGAACTAAAAACTTTACTAGATGGTATGAAGTATACATTTCTAAGGAATGGTAAATCGATCATAATTAATGCCAAACTTGCTCTTGAACAAAAAGAAAAGTTGTTGAAAGTAGTGAATAAATGGCCAATAGCCTTTGCTTGGCCATATCCAGAGATAACAAGAATCAATCCAAGGATATGCTAGCATTGCATTTATAATGATCCAGCTATGAAGCCTAAAAAGGCAGCTACAAAGGTAGCTAAACCCCAAATTGAGGCAAATTGTCAAGGAGGAAATAAAACAAATCCTCAAGGTGAAGTTCATCTATCCAATTGTGGATAGTGAGTGGGTTAGCCCACTCATAATTGTATCAAAAAAGGATGGAAAATGGTGAGTCTGCATTAACTTTAAGCTATTGAATATGGAAACATTTAAGGATCACTTTCCTTTTCCATTTATAGATCACGTACTAGATGCCATATCTGGGCATTACTATTATAGTTTCTTGGATGGTTATAGTGGCTATAACTAAACCCAAATCATGCCAACAGATTAGGCCAAGATAACATTCATGAGTCCTTGGGGGACTTTTACATACTATAAGATGTCATTTGATCTATGTAATGCTCCTACAACCTTTCAACACTTGGTCCTTAGGATCTTTCAATAGAAAATTGGTAGTGGTGTTGAAGTTTTCATAGATGACTTTTCCACCTATGGAGCTACCTTTGAGAAATCCTTGGATTGACTTAAGCAAGTACTAAAGAGATGTATAAAGATAAACCTATGGCTCAATTGGTAGAAGAGCCATCTTATGGTCCAAGAAGGTATTGTGCTAGGGCACTAAATTTTGCAAAAAGAGATTGAGGTAGACCTAGAAAAGATAAGGGTCATCCAAGGAATAACACATCAACCAGAGATCATTAAGGTTGTTCAGTCATTCCTTGGACATGCTGGCTACTATCAATGATTTATAGAAAAATCCTCTAAGATTGCAAAGATGTTGGTAGAGCTTACAAAAAAAGATGCACCTTTTATCTAGACTAAGGAATGTGAACATGCATTCTAATAATTAAAGGAGAAACTCATAGAAACACTAATCCTATGAGCACTAGATTGGTCCAAACCTTTCCACATCATGACAGATGCATCTAACTATGCTTTGGGAGCAATGCTCATGTAGATGGATGATAAGAAATGTTTATACTACATGCACTACATGAGTGAAAGTATTGTGGGAGCACAATTAAATTACACCACTACGAAGAAAGAGCTAATGGCAATTATGTATGCACTAGAAAAGTTCAAGCACTATGTGCTTGGTTACAAAATATTTGTGCATACAGACCATAATGTAATTTTCTTCCTCATGAACATGTCAACAGTGAGCCCTAGTATCATCCAATGGATGGTGATCTTACAAGAATTCGATCTCACTATGATAGATCAAAAAGGGACCAAGAATGTGTTCACTGACCACCTCTCTTGCTTAAGATGGGATAATAAAGAGGAGGAGAGCCTGCACTCTGATTAGTTTCTAGAAAAACTCCTATTTACTAGAGTAATAAGTGAACAAACACCTAAAAATGTAATATGGTATAATGGCATCCTCACATATCTTCTCACTCAAGAGATGCCACAAGGCTTGGATTATAGAAAGAAGTAGAAATTTCTTCATCAGGCCAAATACTTCATGAAAATTAATGGACATCTTTACAAGGTGTGTTCCGATGGCCTGATTCGTTGGTGTGTCCCTAACGAAGATCAACTATGCATTCTCTAGAATGCTCATGAAGGGCCTTGCGGAGGCCATTACATAGGAAGATGCACAATCATAAAAATCCTGATGGCAAGATACTATTAGCCTACAATCTTTAGGGATGCCCACTAGTTCGTCAAGTCTTGTGAACATTATCAATGTGATGGGGGGATGACCACTCGCATGGAAGGTCCTTAACAATGGATTCAACCACTGAAGCCTTTTAACATATGGGGCATTAACTTCATGGGTTCCATCACATCCATGTCCAACAAAAAGGTGTCTATTATAGTAGCAATTGACTACTACATAAAATGGACAAATGCAATATCCATTACTAATTATACATCGTATACTATTTCCAATTTTATACAACAAAATATTGTGAATAGATTTGGGGTGCCATGTTCACTAATTTCTGATAATGGAACTCACTTCATAGGTGCCACCTTTAGAAAATTAATGCAACATTTCAGGGTAGAACATAAATTAACAACACATTACCACCCCCAAGCTAATGGTCAAGTAGAGGTAACCAACTAGGAGGTTACAAAAATACTAATGCGAACCATTAGCAAATATAGGAAGGACTAGAGTACAAAGCTTAACGATCCTCTCTAGGCTTATTTTTTAACTTGAAAACTTCCTATTGGCTATTCTTCCTACAAGTTAGTGTACAAAAAACTTCCAATCCTTCCAATTCAATCCGAGCTTTGTACACTCTCAACGGCTTGTGAGTGAAACCTTGACCTAAGTTTAGTATGAAAAGAAATATTAATTAACTTGAACGCATCAGATGAAAATTTCTTGGTGGCCCTATCCTTGAATGAGGTGAACAAAGCATTTAGAAAGTAATTTCATGACCTTAGAATCAAAAAATTAAAACTTCAACCAAGAGATAAGGTTCAATACTAGAACCCCACACATGTACCTTGAAAGGAAAAGTTCCAAACATTATGGGAGGGACCTTATATAATTGATCAAACCTTTCCCTCTGGGGCCATGATAATCTACAAACCTGACATCCTAAATAAAAAGCACTTGGTCAACATTCAACAAGTGAAGCCTTTCTTGGAACCAAGATAGGCTAGTGTAACTACCACCTTAACAGATGGACAACCACATTCTATTTTTTGAATATCCTCCTTCCAACTCAGTTGTGGGGGAGATGGCCATCCATGCTAATTGTCAATTTGGTTTCTTAGTTTTTCTACTTTTTTTCATGTTTTTGATTTTTACAAATTATTTATTTTATAAATTCTTGATTTTTCAGTTTTTTCTAATTTTACATCTTTAGTACCTTTGAACTTTCTTGACTATTTTACATTTTCTTATATATATTTTACTTTTTCTGGCTTGATTTGAGTATGATATTTTCTCATTTTTGCTAATAAAAAATGCTTTGTTGTCGTAAGACACAATGCTGCTATTATTGTTTACTAATAATGGTTTGTGCCTAATGTTGTGATTGTTAATGTCTAGTTTCTATTTTTGAATTCTGATGCCTACTGACTTTGACATGGTTTATTTTTCATGGAATAAGCAATGAGTCCACGTTATCCACCCATCCAATGAACTCTATGGTTTTCCTTATTTTTGGAATTTGAGGTCCCTTTCATGAAAGAAAATTTTAATCAATTGGTAACCAAAATTAGGAAGGGTCCAAAGGTTTATAAGGGGTGTGACTTCAATGATACTCAATACTCAATACTCTTTGTACTCTTCTACTTGCTTGAGTGGTTGAGTGTGTTTCACGAACTTCTTATCGTTCCATACCACCCACTAATAGGAAGTCAAATAATAACATTACATGATGTGGTTCTATTAAAAAAATAAATTCAAAGCACATCCCTTGGACAAATAAAATGGGCTACAAGCATTGGTTATGAGACTTGAACGACATGCACCTATGCTAAATGTCCCCTCTAACTAAGGTCATCTCTCTTACTTCCTACTTCTCTTTTCTTCTGTTTGTGGAATGGTGGTTGGTTTGCGGAAGCATTT
This sequence comes from Gnetum montanum, assembly GCA_015680685.1. NCBI lineage: Eukaryota > Viridiplantae > Streptophyta > Gnetopsida > Gnetales > Gnetaceae > Gnetum > Gnetum montanum. Next base: position 1,561,029 of record MNCI01008746.1, read on the forward strand.
TTGTGTCTCGAGTGGGTGGATCAATCTTGAAGTGGTGATGCAAAGTCATTAAAAGTAGATGGTTTTGGTCTAGACTAAGGATGGAACTTCTCGGGTCATTTTAAACACAAATTCCACAAGGGAATTCTTATGGCCTCAATTTGGAACTCTATTCCACCTTCTCTATCATCCTTCCATGCTACCATAATTCACCTCACTGTTGAGTTCTATGTTATGCTCTATGTCTTGGTTTGATGTGTTGGAATTCTTGAGTATATTTTTCTTTTGTTCATCCTTAACTTGTCATGATCATTAAATTGACTATGGGATCCATGGACTCCTTAGTTGAGGTTATGCAAGGGAAAAAAGGGCATGAGCCTGATATGGGGAGGATCCACTTACATAGCTCTTGGCTTGATTAGTTCAAGTTCCTTGCCTTTGACATCACTACAATCCTACCTTTTGCATATTCCATTGAGTACACCACTCATTGCTCCTTAATCCTTCATTTCATTCATCCACTACATTAATGTTTCTCCACTTTTTCAACTTTATGAACTTCAACACCCTCTTTTCATGTTTTCATACTATTCTTGGTCTTTTAAGCCTTCATTTGACACCAATTTCACTCAAAAATTGTTCATATTTTGTAAGTTTAACTAAGGTCAAAATTTGACTATGGTGGTTAACAGTTGCATCCTTGAGGCCCCATCGATGCATCCACCTTAGTCAGTGAGTCCCAGTCGACTAGGCCTCATCAACATAGTGCAGAAACCTTATATATACCACCAAACACTTTGCAATTTTTTGCCATTTTCTCATAACACAAGGCAAGTTTTTGAAATTTTTCAGAGCCTAAAACCTTCCAGAGCTCATAACTTCCCAACCATTTATCCAAATCACTCTATTTTTTAATCCTACACTTGTCAGAGGTAAGATCTTTATCGTGGAGGCCATAAACCTTAAGGTAACCAATGAAAAATCAATGAAATGTTTTGAAAATTTTCCTAACTTCCCCAAGGGTTAATAGCTTTAACCATATATAAACATCAACATTTTCATAAGTTAACCCTTCCAACAACCTTTGGGATGATTTATTAATGAAAATACATAAATAAATGATAATTAATTAATAAAATTAGCCATAATCACGATTTAGCCAAAGTGTAACCATCCTTAAGAGATAAGGTATCCTAATTGTTTTAGGGTTACACAATGATTGCTAACCCATGGCCTTATTATGATTACAAATGACACCTAAACAAAAATGTCCATAGGAAGGAGAACTCTCGCAACCATGTGAGAAGTGACCTAGAGTTGGAAGGGGCTAATAAGAACAAGGCCAAGAATTACTAGAGGTAACCCATGCAATATGACCTCTTCGTGAGGAGCTCGAAGTGGAATCTATCTAACAGATTCCAGAAGAAGAAGTGCCAACTAAATAATTGCAATGAGGAGAAGTGCCTAGACTTGTGCCAAGGCTTGAGGTCACTTTGACTCAAGCCTACCTTGATATCATCAAGTCTTGAGAGATTCAATGATTCATTCTTTAAGAGATCAACTTTAGGCCATTTTTGGAGAAAGCTTGAAAGGATGTCAAGACTCAACTGTGAACCTCTCCCATGTGGCCAATCATCACGTCCATTGGAAAGTGGTACATGGAAGAGACATACCTTTTCTAGAATAATTAGAAGCTGGGATCCATAGTTAAGATCAAGGACATTTAAGTGTCCTACTCTACAAAAGCTACTACATAGGCACTTGAATTGCCTAACACTCAAAGTTAGCTAGCGGAATTATCCACACAGGGTAACTCTAAGGCTAAGAAGGAGTGGACCTAATGATGCTACGGGGTGGATCATAACAAGTATGGTGCACTCACATCGACAGAGTGGATTTACTTTAAGATTGTAGCTAGTCACCTTAGTCCAATGGTGAGGCTAAGCAAGGTGATTGGTTTCTCTTCCTGAGCATGCACCGCTCTAAGCGGGAAGTCCCCCATTAACCTTCCACAACTACTCTACTTGGAGATTGAGAAGTGTTTCAAAGAAAAAGAATGTGAAAGGAAGACCCTGCCCTTTCCATGTCTCATTAGAAAACTATGCAAGAGGGTAGGCATTGCATGCTACTCCAATGACACATAGGAATACTCCTTTGGCTTCATTGTCTAAGATAATGAAAGAGAAGATGTTAGTCATGACTCAATTAGAGGAGATGCTGCCACCATCACCTGCTCAAGAGACAACATCAGAGGCCTGAAACACCGTTAAAAATCACAAGTCGGCCTCAGGCAAAGATTCGCAATTTAGGCAAGGGTGCATCTCAGCATTCCAGAGGGGGGAATAAGACAGAGCAACGTCAAGAGGTGCGTAACATCAAGTCCGCAACTTTCTGTGCAGATTCCTAATCTTTCTATGCTTTTGATGTTTACGCTATATCACGTGACATAGCGTACTGACGCTCAGCGTGATAGTGTTTCGACATAGCCCGGCATCAGAAGGATAGTTGCTTCAGCATAGGGAGAAGCTTAAGCAGCATGATATGCGATTTCTTGTGTATTTTGCTAAGTCTTTTATTCAAGGACAAGTTTATGCTCTATTATGCATGGCAGCGTAATGAGCGTAATAAGCTCCAAAATAGTCAGAGTCCAGAGAAGCACAACAGTTCGACACTTTTTCTCGTGGCGCATGAATAACTTGTCTTTACGCTCGTTACGTGGCGGAGCGTATCATTGCGTATTTATCATTAAGTTAGTCGTTGTTTACGCTTCATTACGCGCAGTTGCGTAATAAGCGTAAATTAGACATTGTTTACGCTTCAATACGCGCAGCTGCGTGGTGAGCGTAAATGAGACATTGTCTACGCTTTGTTACGCGCAGCTACGTAGTGAGCGTAAAACAATTTTGAACATGTTGTTTTTATACCGGATTACGCTCATACACGCAACACAACGTGAGTGAGTGTAATGCAGCTTGAAAGCAACTAAAGCACGCTCAACATGTGCCTGCTCTTCACACGCACAACACGCAAACGAGCGTGTTGTACGTAGTCACAGTCTGACATAAAATGATCAAGTCAACGAAACCCGAAATATCTGGGATCCACGTCATCAGGGTTGCACCTTTTCCAAGGAGCGCCGCGGCCTATAAATACCTCAGTTGACAAAGATACAAGGGTTGGCAAATCAGAGAAGCAGAGGCATTTTTCTGAGCACCAGAGCATTTTATCACTGTTGTTGGCAAATCAAAAAGGGCAAGAGCATTTTTTGAGCAAGGAAGCACTTATCGCCTTGAGCAGAGAAACAAAGAGCAACCTTTTGACAACCGCCGACA
>MNCI01008746.1:1568053-1610758 GCA_015680685.1 Gnetum montanum
AAATTTATAATGTAGTGTTCTTGCAAAAATACTATGATGAGGTATTGGTTGTAGTGGATGGCAATGCAATCACAAGAAATTATTTAAGAATTTTAAGATAAAAATAATAGACAGTAAACGTAATATTTAGATACTATTTCAAAAAGATGCAATAAATCTCATAATTTTATTCCACATATTATTTTTTTTATCCATTAGTACTATTAGAATTAAGTAGAACATATAGGTCAAAAGATAGAGAGATGAAATTAAGATACTATATTTTAATGTTAATGCAACAAGAAAGAACTAGATTTAATAGCTACCAAAAAATATTTTTCCAGTGAACATCACAATGTAAAAGAGTCTATTTCATTGAGTACTTATTGTTATTGATATCATTGCAAGTGCAATATCAATCATGGATCCTTTCAATGCTGATAATGAATGAAATGAGAAAACTAATATTCTTTACAAGTTACTTGAGGTAGAGCATAGTATTCAAAATAGAAAGGGCCAATTTCATTGAGAACTTAGAGACAATTATTTCAAAGAACTTGGAGAAATGGATATGACTATGGTTTTTATGTCTTACTTTATGTAATATTTATTCTATGTTGAAGAAAGATATCATGTAAGGCATTACATGTACCATTGTATAGAAGAAGAATCCTATGCAATATATTAAATATGTCAAACTAGCATGAAACATGGTTTTCTAATATTAAATAACTATATTTAGCTACATTTTGTTATCTCTTATTTAATAAATGTTATAATATTAATTTTCTTATTTAGAATCATTTTAATGTTTTTTAATATTAAATAGTTTTCATTCATATTATAATGATTATTATACTTTTTAATATGCATTATCAATTTCTTTAAATTCATAAATTAGCTATAATGTTTGTTGAATTGAAATAAATGTATGATTAGCTAATGCATGTATTGTGATTGCCTGCATATATAAATTTAAAAATAGAAAGAAAAAAATAGTTATATTGGGTCTAAATGGGATACATTTGAAGGATATGCATTTATGAAATACAAATGAAATGATAAAGTACAAAAGAAAATATGATGTCATGCTTGGAAGAAAGTATTAATATATTCAACTTGGTGTGCATAAGTTTCTCACTCGATTGAAGAAAGAATGAATTGAATACCCATTCTAGTCTTCAAAATAGTTAGCCAATGTAGAAAGAATAATAAATTACCTCATTAAGGATCTTGATTCCGAACCTAAATTTATTTGGTTTCAAACAAAATGCCAAAAACTTTATTGTAAGGGAAATGTGCTTCTAATTTTTCTAAAGCTTTTACAATGCTTTTTTGAGATATATGGCAATCAATATGGACAAGAGGATGTTGCAATCATTGATTATAAATGCAATGATATTTTTGATGAGGACAAAGAAAACTTTATTCAATCCATCAAATATAATCTAAATAATGATAGAGAGATGACTACCTACTTAGGAAGTTACTTCCATCTATTATAAATCTTGTTAGTAATGAATTCAACATTGAGGAGCTATTATGTTCTAATGAATAACTTGTGAATATTATCAATATTTTTTATTTTTATTTATGATACAAAATATATTATCTTCTTAGGTTATTATGAGTGATCATATAGTTGATTACATTTATAATGCAATGATTGCCATTGGATAATAATCATATCGACTATAGCTATATAATTATTTAATAATATTCTGTTTAGTGATTTATTTTATTATTTGAATGAATAAGTTTTGTAACAAAAAGTATTCATTAGCATAGTATAATACTCAATTCAATAAAATCATAATCGATCGTTTATAAGGCTAGGTTTCTAGATTATTGAAATTTAATAAAGGATTCTGTATTTTGCAAAGTAATTTTGTAAAGCTATATGGTATAGAAAGATAAGTATAGTTATACATCATCATAGAAAATTCCAACCATAAGAATGTAAAACCTTACTTTTTTATAATAATGTAGTAATGTCAATTATACGATGAATTTAATATAACCTTTTCTACTATAGTTTTGGTGTTTGGAATGAAAATATGCCAAATATAACAAAAACCTCTCAAACACCCTAAAAGAAAAGAAAACATCATAGATAAATACAAAAAATATACAAGAATTATAACTAAACATATAATATTTATTAAATGAAAAAATGAAAATAGTAGAAAGATAAAATTTTGATATGGTGTAAAGAACTTCTCCTCCATGATTGATCCATATCTATCATCTATTAGACCCCTAATGTAAGATTGAGTATTATGCACACTTAAAGGTGAAAGATTTTCATTAAGGTACATCAAGATTTTCCATCAAATATTCTATTTAGCTCACTTAAATGACACATGTGCATAGCACTACATGACCAATAAAGATCACAAAGTATTTTCTTGTAAAGCCTCATTCCTATCTTATTCTTTCTGCCACTTTTGATATGGAGTTTTGGAAGACTAACCTAACATTGGTGGTGCTTAACTAGGTCCTCCCCATGATAATAAGGAAGTTATCTTTCACCTTGTTTTCTAATTTAATCACTAAGAAATCTATGGGGAATGACCAACCTATAATAGTTATTATGATATCACTCACCTATTACACATGGTATGCATAGAATTGGTCTTCTAGCTTTAGAAATATTGATACTCTTGAGAGGAGGAAGTTATTAATTAAGGTACTGCTACAATGAAATGATGTTGACTTCTAAACCAAAGTTTTAAAGAGATAAGTAATGATGTCTTTCACTGATTTGAATCTCCACCATGGGACTACTAGGATCTTATTATTTTTAATACAAGTGTCCTTCTTTAACCACCCACATAGCCATCTTGGATATGAAAATAGTAATAATATTATCATCATTAATTGTCATCTTGTTGTCTCTACTAGACATGTTTATGAAGCTTATTCATAAATTAGATGTATTTTGAATATGTTTAGAAAATATCATCAAGACCTCCTAGATGTGGGTTTTTCTTTGACATATATGATTATCCACTCTACTAGATGAAGATGATGAAGTGGACCTAGTCTCATGATGTTCACATCTACACTAATGCTAGAATTTCCTTCCACTGGACTTCAAACTTTCCCTTGTAACCAAATCAATAGAAGATTGATAATATTATCTAGTCACATACATGAAAGTAGGATCATTGCAATAGGTAATATTACATGATTTAGCTTTCCTTAGCTATGGTTGACTAGATATTCCACCTTGCATGAAACTTTGAAGTAAAAGATACTATTCCTACTAGGAAGCTTGGTTGGTAGGATTACTTGAAGCAAATTGACACTATTGAAGTTTCATCAATGGAGATTGATAAATACCTATTTATACATATTGATAGTAAAGGTTGAAAAGAAGTGTTATCTATTTTTGCATTGATATAAGGATATTCCATGAAGAAGCATCCTAAGGATTTGAAGCTTTCGACTATTGGTACTACATGGATTATAAATATGTACCTTTAGAATAGTATGAATAAATAGAATATGAAGGCAATCTCATTTTTCTTATAATGAATCTAGGAATCAAAGGCACGCTAGATCATCCCATCTCACTAATTATGTGAACCATGATTAGGTAGCACTATGATTCATGAGAATTTATGTAAGATCTACAATCATCCTTATCACTAGAGGATGAGCATTCCTCATCTAGATCTTCATGAATGCTCTTAAAGTGAAAAATCTTACCTTTACATTTATCTTTGTACATATTTCTTTGTTCATATTATTTGATTTCTTTAGTTTTCACTTTAACCATATTATTCTTAATATCCTTAAGTTTAGTGATCATCTTTGCAACCATCTCATCTCAAATCCAATTCAAACTATGAGCCAAATCTGTCAAGGCCTTACTAGTTCTAATATGATATTGCACCAAGACCTTAACTATAGTGGAATGTTTAGTGGTAGCTTTAATATTTTTAAATATTTTCTATACACTAGATTATGATTGTACTCAATGGATTATCACTTCTATCGTTCATCCTCCATGCTTACAATGGTATCTACGAGCACTTTAATTTGGGTCATAAATATTTTGTGTACTTAACCCATCATATTCATGTCCACATGCCTTCTTATTTTTAGTCATAGACCTTTCACAATGTGCATTAACTACCCATTTTAGCTAAATTCATGGTTTGTATAATGATGATCAATTTTCATATACCTTTCTATGGTAATGTTGAAAGATTCACTTGCTCCTTGTCTCCCTCTAATCATCTTCTTCTAGATGTTTGAAGTGTAGGAATAGGTGTAAAATTTTGGGTAGAAGATTTTGACCATACCTACTAGTCCCTAAATTAATTTTTGAGCAGGGATTTTTACCAAGTATTTATTTGTTCAATGTAGATACAAGGAAACAACTATAACTTCTACCAATTACTCACAATCTGTTGTAGGTAGCAAGCAGTTTCAAAGACTTGCATGTGAAGTTAGGCATCATCACTAATATATCATCTATATGTTGGAACATGAATTATGTTGATTTTTTTGAACATGTTATCACAAAAATGTTTTCTTGAAATGTTCACATCTTTAGTACACTCATGATAATCACCCTAGTCAAATAAAGAGGTATCATCATCACTAAAAGGTTTAGATAAATGCATATGCTAGAACTTGGAGAGGATATGATCATTTTAAGTTTTGGTTGTACTTTAGTTGATGGTACATAACCATGGACTTTCATTATGAAGTAACCATTTTTATTTGAGTTCTAATTTCTTCTCTTACTCTTCATTTGAGTTGTCAAATGAAAAGTTATGATTGGCCTCATCTTCTATCATTTGATCTTAGATCTCTTACATGTATAAAGGTTCACATTTGTCATACACTGATACATGAGCTACATAAAATGTAATATTATCCTCTAGTACCATGTTAATCATGGCCTCTTTAAGTTCATCTACTATAACCATGCTTAGTCCCCTAAAGAACTGTTCATGAGCATTTCACCACCTTCCCCCCTTACTTGATGATAAGTGCAAATGATTGGTGGAAGGGTCATATACTTTGAATATAGAAATATAACAATAGCACTTTGTTTTGGTATATTTCTTGAGGTCTTTAGTGAGTTATTATCATTATCCACCATCTTGTTCATGTATGAAATTTTCACAAATAAAAAATCTACAAACATTTCCAAGTAATTCATCAACACCTTCCTTAGTGATGATGCCAATGATAAGGATCTTACTAGTTTTGGACAATGGATTGATCATATAGAATATAGGGTGATCTAATCATAAGGTTCAAAGACAATGTTGAGTGGATTGACAAGAACACTTGTGTATATCATTGCTTTTAATAAACATAAAAGATTATATAGTACATATGATACAAGGAGAAGCCCATGTTACCATGGTGGAAAATAGAGAGAATATTTATAATTTTTATGGATTTTATAATTATAAGAAATAAAATGATAATAAACATGCATCATAATCCATTTTAGAAATAGATGCAATGCTTGTATAGTAATTCATCTTGGGGACAGGTGTAACATTATACATAGATTGTAATAAGTGGCTCTGAGTCACAATCTTGAGGGCCTAACACCACGTTGTAGAGTTATGATCTCCTTGGCTAAGGAAAAATCAATGTAGCTTAATTAAATATTTTTTAAAATATTTAATGCATAAATGGTGTAATAAGGGAAAGTCATAAGATTTATTCATTAAGAAAACATTGGATTTTCCATTGACCAAATAGTTTTAAGCTACATAAGTAAGGTAGCACTCTGATAGAGTCTAGCCATACTTGTGAAAGTGACAACTCAAAATACACATAAATAGGAAGAAAATTAACTTATCAAGGAAAGAATATCTCTTCACATAAACTAGATGTCAAAGCTCAATTGGGATTAAAGTTAAGACTAAGATAAGTATGAGAGCTCTTCCCAAGTATTTATAGTTTTTTTCAATATAATAATAGAGGTTTGCTAGTACCAAGGCATCAAAAAAGGTTTCTTAGCATAGTAAAGGAGCCAAAATAAACCTACAAGAGTGATGAATCAGTGCCCCTACATTATTGCAAGATAGTCAATGCATCCCCTCCCTAGTACACTCTTCCTTTTGATTTCGAATGAAGTTTGGAACACTAGGTAACATGTCAAAAGGTTTGAATGAATCATGAAATATACTACGAAGCCTAAAACCTGTACAAAACCTAAAAGTGTGACATGGAAGACTAGAATGTAAACTTGGAAGGTAGAAACCTTAGCAATGCATGTAAAAACTACAAACATAGCATGTGAGATACTTCCCAAGTTTAGGACTTGCAAAATGCCACTAGATGCCTCATTAAACTCCATCATTTAATTTTTATTTTTAAGATTTTTATTTTATAATAAGTTATTTACAAGAGAAAATGATAATTCTACTACTATTCTGCAACAAGCATATCTCAAGTTTATTCTTAAGAAATTCATAAAGGGTATTAAAAAGCTAGAATTAAACAAATTTTTAGATTTATATGGTTTATATGGAAAATTATTAAAGAAGGTAAGATCTACTATTCATAGAGAAATTTAACATTATTCAAATTCAACAATGAAGCAAGAATTTAATCAACATTGGAAAACTAATAAAGATATCTTAGTATATAAAAAGGAGGGTAAACTATCATGTCCCCATTCCCAAATGATATTACTACCTAATAAAGATGGTGTCTCTTCATAACAAGTGTTATTGTTATCTTAGTAAGACTCGAAAAGGCATGTTGTGATAATAAACATGTCTCTTGAGATAACCTTTGGGGGTTTAACCTAAGGTATTTATACCTGAACTTAGAGTTTGTGCCAAGCATGGTGTGGTGAAGCCAATACAAGCAAGTCAGAGGAGCTAAGTGAAGCAAAACAAGAAGTGGACTGGCCATCCTTTCTAGTCAAGTTATAGGCTTAACTATGGTGGCAATGCTAGATTGCCTTTAAGGGATACATGCCAAAGGAAAAAAACCCCAAGGAGCACTCTCAAAGCACAATCCAAATACATTATTCCATATCAATAAAGCATTCTTTTCTTTCTCTTTCTGCATTTTTCCTATTATTTACTTTATGCATAATGTCAAATAGTACATATATTTCATTTTTGATATATTGTCTTCATTTATATAATGTCTAATATATCATATATTTGACATTTTCCATGACATTCTGTGACAATATGTCATAACTGGTATCAGAACAATTCATGACCCAAGGGCTATTCAAAACCATGGGTTGACTACAATATGAATCTGATGATGAACCAAGCCATGACATAGGGAAAAGCATTGATCATCATCAAATGCACCATATGTCTAAAATATCCCACTAACCAACAAATTTTTTTCATGGATATCAATGATCGATAAAGATATAATTACACCTCATCAAAATTCATCAACTACAAGAGATGTTGATAAGAAAAGGATACACCAGTCTAGGTAACTCTTACCCATCTTAATATTATATATAGATATTAATTGATTAAGGTCATTGTTAAGTTTCTCTTAAAAAGTTAGTAACCATGACCTAAATTGGTCTAGATTATTGAAACTCATTATCCTAAGCAACTTAGAGTCATTTATAAGTCGGCATGTTTTCCATACATTAACTTGGTAATGTTTTTTTTGATAGAATAAGTTAGTTTGGGTTTTTCAAAATCTTGAAAATTCATCTTTATTTTTGAATCCTAAGACTATGTTCAATGCATAGTACTTGTCAAAACGATTTCAATAGTACAAATTTTTGTCTCAATTGGACTTAGGATTTGGGAGATATTGTGATTTTAAGTTTCTCATTATGGATGCATTAAAATAACATTAAATTATTATTTATTTAAAAAAAGTAAAAATTTTAAGATTAGGAATCAAAAACTAGAATTTTTATTTACCCATATTGAACCCTTACCTTATCATTGGCAAAAATACCACATCAATTGCCGAGGCAAAGTAAAATTAAATAATAATAAAAAGTTTAACAAAAATTGATTAAAAGGTCATGGGTTCAAACCGAGGCCCCCATAATTTTAATTAAATATAAATATATATAGTATATATCATTTTTAAATAATAATAATAATAATAAAGGGCACACTGGCTCTACAGGGCCATACTGCTAAGGGCCAATGTGGCCCTACACAGGGCTACGCAACACTTAAAGAGGTAGCGTAGCCCTTGTATAGAGCGTTGTAGCTTGCCATTTGCCATATTGATCCACCCTCACCATCATGCACCATCGCCATGCACCAGCTACATTCACACATCTACCACTATCCACCTACCACCCTCCACACACATTGTCTACTACCACCACAACACACTTGGCAACCACCGCCACTGCAACACACCATTGTTAGTTGCTCCGTGCGATCCTCTCGTGCATCCTACCATTTTCACACTCTGCCACACCATTTCTTAGTGTCACCCATCTTGTGTGTGCTTTTTATGGTGCCTACTGCATGATAGCACTGTGGAGAATCATCGCATATCATGTCACACATCATCACCTATCACAAGCCCTAATGCAGTCCATGTGGACCTCTACGTAGGACACACTTGCCCCAATAGGGGCTACACAAATTCTTGTAAGGGCTATGTTGGCTTCATGTTGGTCACGTTTGTGCCTCACAAGTAGGCCACGTGAGCCCTCGGCAAGGAACTATACATTAAAGTTAACAATATAGGGATAATTAATTATGCTTTATTGAGACTAATAAATTCAACTTTTTTGGGATCTTAAGATCTAATATTTAACCTTTGTAGATAGTCTTAAGATCACTATGATATGTCATTAGTTACACTATTGGAGTTAGTATCTTTAAGGGGAGGTAGAAAGGTTGTTAAGAATTAGATGATGTATTTATATATTACTAAAATTAGATGTTGTAGTTAAATATTACCAAAATTAGTTGGATAATCAATCAATGAATCAGTTGTTATATCAATTGAAGAATCAATTAATGAAACCAAATGTTCTTCAATAATCAAAAAAGATGTATATCAATTCATTTTGCAAACATATGGCAAAACAACATGGAGACTCAAAATATTGTTTCAACAAGGTGTATGATACCTATGAAAAGAAATGATCCAAAAAAGAATTCAACAATGAAAATGAAAGTTGCAACATAAAATATGCTTGCAAGATCCTTAGTGAGTAAGAAAAAACATTCACTATGTCCACCATGAGCATTGAATCAACATGAATATTGATACCCATGCATCTTAGTAGAGTTACAAGATTTGGATGTTGATGCTTTATGTCTACAAGGAGTCTTTCCATGGGAGTTTCTATACCAATTCCAACTAGACTAGGAAAAGATGGGATACAGTGGTATTTACAAGCAAAAAGGTTCTTGTGAAAGTTCTTCTTTTGAGCCATACAGATTAGCCTATTGCAAAAATCATAACATGGATGGCTATGTAATCTTTTATAAAAAAAGCCAAATTTGAATTAGTACAAAAACTTGAATGGAGTTTAAAAAATATGATTTTTAAAATTCTAGAACTTCAAGTGATGAGAAAGAAAGAACATTCAAGATTTCAAAAAAATCATGTAGCCTTAGCATTGATTCTAAAAATCCAATTATTGGGATAAAGTCTTGCCATCTCGAACAAGACCATCTAATCATATACCACTTTTGGCAGAATTGCAATTACTTCTATCAGTTCATAAGGTTGATCAAGCTTAGGAAGTATCTCATTATTAGTTTTATTGATAAATATTATTAACTTATTAATTGTTTAATTTATATTTTAATTATATTAATATAATATCTAAGCTAATAAAAAGTTGGAAATAATGAATTCACCTTACCTTCACTTGGGTAACTAGATATGAGTTGTACTTTGTGTGACCTTGTTAAGGATTGGTAGTTGGTGGTTGGTAGATCTTTAATTTACCTCTTTTCATTATCTTAGAAAATGGGAAAATTATTAAGAAATTAATATTTTATTTTCCATATATTTTTTCACATGTATTTTGTTTGTAGAATAAGCAAGAAACAACTTCAAGCTCAAAGGAGAAATCAAATTCTTGAAGCACAAGAGCATAATAGATGCATTGGAGTTGGAAAAAGATAATGAACATGGACTCATTTGAGGACAAATGAAACCTAAGGGGGGTAGATTGTCATGCCTCCATTCTCAAATGATGCTGCTACCTAATGAAGATGGTGTCTCTTCATAACAAGTATTATTGTTATCTTAAAAAGACCCAAAAGGGCATGTTTCAATAATAGATATGTCTTTTGAGGTAACCTTTGGGGGTTTGACCTAAGGCATTTATATTAGAGCTTAGAGGTCATGCCAAGCATGGTGTGGTGGAGCCACTATAGGCAAGTCATAAGAGCCAGGTGAAGTGGAACAGGAAGTGGACTAGCCATTCCTTCTAATAGGTTATAGGCCTAACCATGGTGGTAGTGCTAGATTTCCTCTAAGAGATAGATACCAAAGGAAGAAAACCCTAAGGAACACTCTCAAAGCATAATCTGGATATGCTATTTCATATCAATAAAGCATTCTTTTCTTTCTCTTTCTACATTTTTCTTGTTATTTCCTTTATGCATAATTTTGAATTCTACATATATTTCACATTTGGTATATTGTCTTTGTATGCATAATGTCCAATATATCATATATTTGACATTTGCCATTACATATGGGGATGGGATTTCACATAAACATAATTTGAACAATTATTAAGTTATCATTATAAGTAATACTTTTGCTAAGTTATTGGGCACTATGCTAGAAAAGAGAATTAGTTCTTGGAATAAAGGTAACCAAGTTAGGACAAGATGTTAAGTATGTTTCAATGATATCACTTCACTCTTCATTACTTAGTTACTCTTAAACACTACATGAAGTTTGGAAAAATGTTTAATAAAAAATATTTTATTTATTTTTCAGAAGCATATGATTGAGTGACTTAGGAACCATCATTTAGAGTTATGCTAGATGCTTATTTCTTAAGTCAAAGATCTAGGTTCAAGCATGGACATAGCTACTTAAAGAGGTTAGGCTTTTACTCATCTACTAATATTCCTAAGATCTTGCTTAGCAAGATAAGCACTATGGCTTTAGATATTGATTATTTTATATGATTTAATGATTTGTAAAAATTTATGGTTATACTTGCATAACAACGACTCAAAAATTATATGAGGAAGTGATTATTAATATTATAGATAGTAATTTAGAGAAAAAAATCTTACTTCCAAAGAAAAATTAGAGCTAAACAACATTTTTCACTTTCTACAACTCTCTTTAGTATCTTTATTAGTAAAATACTAGAATGGTTGCACAATGGGCAAGATAGTCATGATATCAAAATTGGATCCCAAATAGTGAACTTATTTTATATGGAGATGATGTTGCCTTGATATCCACTACTCTAAAAGGTATACAAAGTATGTTTCAAATTTTAGAAAATTACTATAGTTCATCTAGCCTTCTTGTAAATGTAGATAAAATTAAGTTGATGATCTATGGTACAATAAGTACTTGTTATAACTTCCATTTTGAATTTACCAATGTGAAAATAGTAGATTATTTTAAATATTTGGGTCTCATTTATATTAACAATTACATGTGAGAAAAGTACATCAAAGAAAAAATAGCATAAGATTTCAAGGCTTTGTATGTTTTCAAAAATAAGTACATGGTTTAGGACTCTAAGCTTGGAAGGTTATAATCCTACTATTTTATATTGATGTGTTACTGAGAAACCTAAACTCAATGCTAAAATTTGAAATGATATTTAAAGAGTAAAAAACATGTTTTTTCTTGATGAGTTAAAGATGAAGATACAAATAACTTACTCAATGTTATCATATGAGTGTCATTTATTACCTTTAGAAGTAGAGTCCTTATGTCAATTCATTACATATACTCATAGCTTGCATATCTTAAGGTAAGAAAAATTCTCTAAAGTAGTTCTTGAAGAATCATGAGATCATCATTGGTATTTTTAGGGAATTCAATGATTGAGAAAATGAAATATCTCTTAGAAAGATATGCATCAAAATCCTAAGAATATTTTCCAACTAGTCAAGTAGAAGATTTTAATACATATGTGGTTTAATGTAGAAGGCAAAAGATAATTTTATTTACACCACATTAGATCTAATAAACTAGATGTAGAATCTCACTACATTTTAGCTACTATTTCAATCAAGTATTATTATGCTAAGTTTTTCATAAGTTCTCATCATCTTAAAATTAAAAGTGAAAGATGGATTCAACTCCCCTAAGAAGTATGCTTTTGTAGGTTATGCAAATAAAGAGTTCTTGAACATGAGTTACATGTATTTCTTTCTTGTGCTATGACTACCCATTTAAGACAACATTATAAGGTTATAGATAAAAACCTATATAATTTATTTTTGATGTTCCCATTGGTGCTTTGTCAATTTATAAAATTTATCTTTATTTTTCATGAAAATGTAATATCTGTCTAATAGGTCATATGGATCTTTAGATGTAATAAAGCTTCATTTCATTTTAAAATTTAGTATAAGTAAGATAGAATATATGGAATTCAATTCTAATAATATTATAAATAATGGTAACATAGAAGTGATAATTCAAGGTTAAAAAATCCCTTCCTGCTAATAGTTACGCTATCTTGAATCAATCCTCCAATCATATGATAAAATTGATAAAGATATAAAATATAGAATTGAGGAATGATGGTTAAAATGGAGAAAGGCTAATGGCATTCTATGTGATAAAATAACATTAGTAAAACTCAAAAAAAAAATTTATAGGATAGCGATCAAACCTATTATCATATATAGTGCTTAATGTTGGGAACTACAAAAGAGGCATAAATAACAAATTAGTAAGGTAAAAATGTGAATGCTTAGATGAATATTGAATGTTACCAAAAGAAATAACCTATATAATATAGACATTAGAGAAATTATTGGAGTGACTTCTATTTCAGATAAGCTACAAGAATAATAGCTTAGTTGGTTTGGACATGTACAAAAAAGATCAAACAATGAGCTTATAAAAAAAGGTTACTACATCACTATTTAAGAAAAGACATTTAAAGAAAGACCAAAAAATACATGAGAGAAAAAACATTGAAGATGATTTGAAGAAAATACAAATACACAAATATTTAGCTCTTCATAAAGATGAATGAAGAAGTAGAACTCATGTAACCAATCTCATTTTGTTGGGACAAGGCTAGGATGATAATGATGATTCATCTTTAGATGAAAGATTTATTAGCCAAGTGTTCGTATCATACAAAAACATTTACTTAAAGTTATTTTTTATAAAAAGAAGAAGAAATTATAGGGTAGGAATAAGTTGTAAGAGTCTATTATGACTTCAAGTTGTAAAAGTTTATTCTAATTTCTACTAGAAATAATGAAAATTTAAATAGAAAGATTTTTATGATTACATAATTTCATGCTCAGTTTTAAGTATAAATATTTTAACATTTTATTTTTAAATATCTAATATCATTTGAGTTTTTTTTAATTAACTTTAGAATAATCCTTATTATTTTTTAAAATAATCATTATTATTTCATACATTAATCTTCAAGAGATAACATTTTATAGGTGTCTCTTGAACCCTCCACCAATCTTGTCTAGTTAGTTATTTTTCTTTAGAAAGCCTTACCAAAAAAGTATGCTCCAAAAAATAAGGCTTCTTTTAGAATCCTAATGCATTACATATTTGCACTTCAATCTTTTAACAAAAACTTGGTATCTATTTACTATATTAGATATGATTATATAAATTAAAGTGGTAAAGTGGTCAAGAGTACAAAGTAAATTTGACATCTCTTTAGGACAAATACGTGATCTAGAAAAGGTAAAATTCAACTTCTATCATCTATAGCCTTCATTGGATGAGTTGGCAGAGGGTTCATAGGACACCCACAAAATTCACCATCTTTTCTAAATTTGCTATATCTATGTTAGAAGTTCAAATTCAGATATCAATTTTGGGTAATTTTTTTAATGAGGTGTTCAATAGCGATGATGATCATGTCAAAGCCTTCTAAAAGAAATTTGAGTGTCTTCCAAATTCTTTGTGCTTTGGACGTAATTAAACAGTTCATTTTGAAATTAATTCTAAAAACCTTTGGCATCACTAAATAGCACATGGGTGAGATTTTTTGAATTAATTCAATGGTAGTTTTAAAATGCTTCTAGCAAATGCTTAACTACTACATCTAGAGGCTTGATTCAATGAAAACAGTCCATTTGAGGTAGCTTCCTAATATTACATTCCTAATATTACATTAACCTACAGGTATTATTCCTCAATTGCTACTCCAATTTTCTGTCCATATGTCTACACTTGATGCTTTGTAAGAAAGGTTATCAATCAGACAATAAATCACTTCAGTGATTTTATATAAACTTTGGAACTTCAATTAGCATTTTGCATTATAATTCATAAATTTTGGCGTTTATAGAATCACGACATAAGATTCAGTATAGGGTATTTGGTATTTGGTAAAGAAAGGTGAATAAAAGTATGACGTGTGTGGTATGGATTATAGAAATGAAATGCAAGGAATAGGTGGCTATAGATTATAGAAATGAAATGCAAGGAATACATGGCTAGGATCAGAGAATGAGAATTACCTGGGGGTGTTTCCTTTGGGTGCAGGAGGAGTGGTTGGGGGTCTTCTTCACTGCTGCAAATTCCTTGATCCATTCACCATCTCTGCAGTCAGCACCCCCGTAAATTTTCAAAATTCAAACCAACTATATATTAAACATTTAAAATGAAATCAAAACTAAAATATGCGAAACATGTTGGTGATATATCAAAAGCATACCAAAACAAGTCACGGATGTGGTGATGATTGCAATCAGAATGATTACACAAAGCAATATTTTAAATAAAAACTATGCATTTTTGCCCATCATGTATCCATGCTCTTACAGACAGAGGATGAAACACAATTCTTAGGAATTGAGCCAAGATTCTCAATAATAATAACCATAACAAATTAAATCGAGAAACAAGACGATTCCAAACAAAGACAAACAGGTAGACAGGTAGAGTAGAGATGTACCAGGGAGGCATACAGGAAGAGAGCAACGAAGAAAGCACTTCTGGAAACGTAATTGAAGTGACCGCTGATCTTCTCCCAAGCAACGGAGGCCACGCTGGGCGCCGCAACGAACAGAAAGAACACTGGATGCAGATCATGCGGCAGCGTCTCATTGGTAGGCAGTCTCTGATACAGAGTCACGAACAGTACCAGGTAATGTGCCAAACCCACGGAGAAAAAAAAAAGGGCGCCTTCCTTCCACGATCCGCCATGACTGTAACTGCTGCTGCTGATAGTAGCGCCCAGCAGCGCCCCTACGAAATTTCTCACAATCGCCAAATGATTGGACGGATTGGCCACTTTGGACAGACGTCGATCGCCTCTGGACATCCACTGTCCGTAGATCTTGAGTTCGAGGCACAGCAGCGGCAGCATGCAGGCACACCAGACGCCAGGGTGAACATTTTTGCACACCTGCGGTGGCAGTCCCAGGCTGAGGAACATGCATCCGATCCATGGAGCAAAGAAAAAGTTGAGTCGAACCGGATGGTAGTACTCTCGCCGCACCGCTTCAAAGTAGAATATGGATTTCAGCATGTATGTCGTGAACACTGCAATGAGCGTCACCAGTCCCAGGCACCAGAGCACCAGGCTGATAAGGTTGGGAATTGTATATCAATGGGTTTTGTGTTGAAATGATAAGTGAGATTTACTTGTGTAGAGGGTGGGCTGTGTGTTGGTCTGAGGAGTAAGTGAGGGGAAAGTCTGGGTCCAATGTGTGAACAATTTGTTTGACCGTCATGGCTTCTCTGTTGTCTGTTTATTGTGCTGGCTGCCACTGCCGCATCCAATTTTCTATCCGTTTTGGTTGCTAGCAGGGGCTCTGATTTCACCTCTGCATAAATCGGCGGCAGGAGGAGGGATCTAAATAGAGACGGCTGCCAGTTGAGTTACAGGTCGCCAGATCCTCTTCTTGAACGTTGGAGGTGGATCCAGAACCTGCAGCCAACGGCAGTCTTTATACGCTGCCCGTGCATCAGAGTCTCTATCTCTGTCTCTCCTGCAGGTGGGTGACAAGCAGCAATGTGGGCTTCCCATCTGCAGGCGAACAAACGCCCAACGGCTGCTGGTTTTGTTTTTTTGTACTCAGAAACTGACGCGTTTTTTCTCCCGATGGTGCAGCAGTGATGTCAAGGCCGTGGTTCTAACACGGGTTTCAACAGCAGCGTGATGCACAGAGTTGCGTTACCGAAATGGCCTGGAATTTTAGTTACACGTCACCACCCTGATGCACAAAGTTGCGTTATCGAACTGGCCTGTCTGAAATTTTAAGTTACACGTCAGCATTGTGCACAAAGTTGCTTTACCGAAATGTGCCGTGGAAAAGTCAACATGGGTCAGCATTACGCACAAAACATTAGGTTTACGGACTGGTAATGAGATAGCCAAATTAAAATTAGTAGTAGAATTAGAATTAGAATAAATTATGCAAATTTCTAAAAGCCATTTGGATATATAATCTAATTATACTATTACATGAAAATACTTAAGTGGAAAACCATAATTTTTTTGATTTATATTTGCATATGAGTTGTTAGATGTGAGCGCACTATACAATTTAGTTTACAATGAATAAATATATAATTCATTCAAGAAGATGTTATGGTATTTTTATTTCTCAAAGAGAACATGTTAGAGAGTATTTTATACATTATCTTAACTCGTAGTAATCAAAAAAGGTTATGTCTTTACTCTATAAAAGTTGTAATTGCATAACAAATTTGTAAAGCTAATTTATAAATTAATAAAGTCTATTGGTAAATGAGTTAGGTTGTAAAGAAATATTATTTTGTGGAGTATATTTTATAGTTTTATGAATTCATAAACTTGGTTGTATTAAGTTGTGTCAATTTGTATTAGAGTTACAACTTTTCATCAAGTTAGAAAGTTGAGCCAATCTCAAGTTAAAATTGTGTGTATATGTGTCAAGGTACTTTTCATCAAGTTAGAAAGTTGAGCCAATCTCAAGTTAAAATTGTGTGTATATGTGTCAAGGTACAAAATAAGCAATAGGAAAGAAAGGGAATATCCTATTATAATAAAAAGGTATAAAGCAGCTTTTTCTATATGCATCTTCAAAGAATCTTAATTTATAGGCTGCAACTTAAAGTGATTACACCTTCTAAATTAAAGTTTACATAAGTTGTGTATTGTTGTAACCTTCTTAAGAAAAGTTACATTTAACATGGTAGCAAAGCAAGGAAAACATAAAAATTAAGAACAAGAAAAATAAATTTATGAAGAAGAAGAAAGATGAAAATATAGATGACCTTACAAATTTTATGCATAATACATTACTAAGGAGGGAAGATGAGAAAAAAAATCAATGGTAAATAAGATTGTAGTAATTGATACATAGAAACTCACAATGAAGAATTATAATATCTAGGTACAGAGATTGAAAATAGCCTTTTTGTACAAGTAAAATCAAACATGTAGTTTCTAATATGAATTTCAAACTTGATGATGATTGGAAATGAGAATAGAATAGCATGGCCTTAAGCATTTTTTTATAAGTATTTTTGAGGAAGTATACCATTTAATTTATGAAATATAGACAACTACAAGAATATGAAAATATCTATATCAAATACTCAGAAGTTTAGACAAATTTAGGAAGAATCATATATTCTTTAAATTAAGAATAATAAAAGTGGAAGAAAAACAAAAGTTAATAGGCCTCATCCAAGATATAAAGTCAATTATAATTTAACTAAAATGTGGAAGTGGAGGTATAACTGATGAAGAGATGATTAAATGTCTAATAAAGACATTACATAATCAATATAAAGTCTTCACCCATGTGTTTGATGCACTTGATGAAAGGCTAGACTTTTCAATCTTGATAGCCTAAATCTAATTACAAGAAATGAAGATGGAGGTACAGCAGAAAATGGATATCATAGAGCAAGTCATGTATACTCTAAAAAATAAACAAGGATGACAATGGATGTTCAACTTATTTAATAAGAGAAATCAAGGATACAGATTTTATAATCATATAAGTGAATAAAAAGGTTGTTTCATATGTAGTAAAAAGGATCACAAACTTAAGAATTGTTGGTTTAATATAAAAATAGATCTCCTATATTCTAGAAAAGATTAATGAAGATAAGAATGAGCAAATAGAACTGATGAGTCAAGAATTGTTGGTCGTGATATCGCATACATGATATCACGTATGCGATATCACAGCCTAGACGCGATATCACATACATGATATCATAACCTGTCTCCTCATCTATAAATAAGAGGCAAGCAGATTTGGTAGAGGATTTTTTAAAGTTTTTAGTATTAATGTAGGGATATTTTGTCAGTTTTTCCTCTCAACCCTTTCTCCTAGTGCATGCCTGTAGTGTGATGATTGTAATTGTACAACATCCTTATTCGAGTGTGACATACTTGGACACGCACATGACCGACAATAAAGATCAAGATTACTTCATCATTGTAGCATACACTTAGCTTAATTATTTAATTGTTATTATTATTTATTTCTTTCTTAATTAATATCTCTCTACCCTTATCTCTTAGTACTGTGGAATGAGTATGACTTAATCACGAGCATTTAAGTGTGACTACTTGGTAACTCAGTAGCGTACCTAGGCCATGCACTTGGTAATCCTAGTGGTAGTTGTGCACGAGGTCCAAGATATGTACGGATGATTAAGGAATGGATGCTCATCATACTTAGGATAGTTTAGATTCTCTCTCATCCTCCCTCCTAGCTTAGTTGATGTTATTTCCCATCATACCCAGGAGTAGCATTAGTGTAGGAACACATCATACACCTCACTCTAGACTAAACCATACGTGACAAAGTTAATAATAGTCCAGGTGGGAAGATAGCGAACTACGATCTACTAGTTACTGTCTAGATATCATAACTAGTCTGTCTGTGGAGTTCAACCGGATCGTGTGTGAAGTGCTCGTATTCATATGGTTGAATGTAGGGGTAGCTCGCCACTCATCATTAGCACCGTTGCCAGGGACAGTGCTAGTTATCTAGATTAGTTATATCATACAAGGTTGATGTATAGGAATTAACGATATATCTTTTAGGAAGAAATAATTACAAAAATTCAAATACAAATTCACACACAATTGCAAAACCATGCCTCTCCTACAAGACTACGATAATTCCACATCTAGTGAGGCAATTCATTGGAGAACCAATGAATTATATGACAATGTAGATTGGAGTACACAATCTAAGGTGGGGGTTTCTTATAAACATAAACGAAGGCAAAATTATCCCAACGCATGAAAACATAACTTACTCGATGACGATGAACCCCTATTGGCCACTACAAGCCTAACACAAATACAAGAGGTTATTTGAATCTCCCATAGGCATCGTAAAGAGAGCTGCCTACACAGGCTCGATTTAAACAACTTTTCCAATTTCTTAGGAGGCTATGGCTTAGATATGAAACAACATTTACAAGCCTTCTACGATGCCTATGCATAGAACAACATTGATAATGGTTGGCAAAAACTCAAGCTCTTTCCTATGACACTCATTGGCCAAGCAAAAGTATGGTATAGATCGTTAAAACCAAATTCAATTCGACATTGGCCAATAATGGTAGAACTCTTTAATAAAAGATATCAAACTTATGCAAGAGTGTCAGCCTTGAGGAAACAAATCCAAGAGTGAAAAAAAGCACAACATGAACCCTTGGACATGGCCTTAGAAAGATATTATGCACTGTTAAACAACTGTCCAAGCCATGAGTTCTCCAAGGAAAGGCTAATGTACCATATCATTGATTGGCTTCGTGATGAAACAAGAGAGACCCTATGGATGTATGCCCAAGGTCAACTATACGAACTATGAACCCATCAGTTCCAAGAGCTTATTAACCAGGTAGCAAAAGAAGAAGGAGAAATGGCTAGATGAGAGAGTGTTGAAAAACATCAACAGGACCAAAATCTCAACTTAACAGAGGTCAATAATCATAAAAAGGAGAAATCAACCTATCTCAAGGAGGAAGAACCATCTTTTCCAGTACAACAATCATTAGAGGAAATTGAGGCAAAGATCAATAAGATACTGGAATGGATGCATAAAGAGTGTGGGAAATATATCAATATTATTGGAGATAGAGTTTTAACAACCCAAGAAGCAGGACAAAATATCATTAGACAATCAAAAAGAAGGGATGATGAAAATAAGAGCTTAATTGCCAATCACATGTATGAATATAACATTTGCCTATATGATCACCCCAAGGGCCAATGCCCAATCTTGTTACATTTATATGATAATTGGGGAAGCACATTACACCCAAAGTTCATACAATGATACTGTGTTCAATCACAGTGGCAACAATCCCAGTCGTGGCGGAAGCCATCCCTAAACTGGGGACACCCTTTGTATCATCTGAATCTAAATGCTTATCTAGTTCAACATCTTGTTTCCCTGACTTGATCAACATACTCTATTTTTCCGCATTATTATTCTCCTTAGTACTATTAGCCCATGTCCTCAACACAACCATCACCTTATGTACTTTACACTTCTCCTAAATTTCAACATTCTCATCATTTCTCTCCTTCTACATCACCACCAACTATTCCTGGAGTGTCTACACCATACCAAAAACCCACGAATGTTACCTATGTTGCTATTGCCAATAGCAGTGAGAGACCTCCTCAACATCAAAGGTGTCCCTTCTTTAGACATGACCATAGGAAGGGAAAACAAAGTTTCAAGGCCACAACATTCTCCAACTCATCCATTCTACAAATAAGAGGTTCTGCTTGAGGGTACAGTGCTATTATTGACATTCTTAAAACTTAAAAAACTTAAAAAACTTAAAATTAATTTTGTTTTCATTATACCTAGAATGAAGAGAGATGGATCAAGAGGGAATGATTAGGGTGCAATATCAAGGGGACTTGCGGATTTTCTTTGGTGACATCTGTGAGAGTTATCATGCAACGTGGTTGTACTAAGATCCTTGTAGATCTAATGCAAAATGGGAGTAACAGTAATCACAAGGCAGTTGAAAATCAAATGCTATTCTAAGGGGTCCCACTAAAAAGACATGCACCCATGCGTGAGGGTTGCTAGATTCAACATTCAAAATTAAAATGAATAAAGTCCACAAAGCAAAAAAATCACTCCTTCCTTGAACAAAATGCCAAGTGATCGTACGCCTTATTGTTATGGTTCTCTCATAGTCACTCATCATGGGATGAAACAATGCAGTGTCACTGAACAGAGGAATGGACTTGGTCCTAATCTTGGAACGATGGGTTAATAACATATTAATCATGCTTTACACGTAGGATTCATTGTGCCCTGGGTTGGTTACCTCATGTCCCAATCTCTACAATCCCTTCTATAGTTTGTCTCATCTCGGTGTTCATGTAATTGTAGCTTGTGTCTCATATAGAATAGAATACTTACCTCATTTTGATGATACTTACATGTGTGTATTTTGTGGAACTAGTGTGGATTACATTTAACCCTTCTAGTACATACGAACATTTTAAGGTATGGTTACACAAGGGCATTATAGGTTGGAACTTTCTTTGGGGGGACACACTTGTGTGATTTTTGTAATTTGCACTCATAACACATCTTCCCCACATCATCTATTACCCTCATTATATTGTCAACAATATTATTTCCCTTATTACTATCCCTCCAATTGAAACGTTCCCATGAACCATCACATAGCCTTTTTCTCTTCGTTATCATCCGAGGTCCTTATTGATAAATTCCACATCATCATAATTTTCGTGCCTTCAGAACTAGTTGAATTACCCTGGAACCCTTTAGCACTCCTCCAGATGCTCTTAGTTTACATCATTTAATTTCAAAAAAATATTAAAAATTTGGTACATTCTATAAAGTGCCCTAACTTCGATAGGTCGTGATATTATGTACGTGATATCGTGACCGACGCGATATCACATCCGTGCTATCACATACGTGATATTGCATTGCAAAAATATATATATATACACAACCCCCTATGCTAATCAACATAATTTGCAACTATTCACGTGGGGAAATTTTTTAAAATTTCTCTCTACAACTCACAATTGCACGTCCCTTGCTTTCATATCCATAACTCGCTTGCTGGTACTCTGATTTTCATTCCATTTGAACCTACTTGAATCCAAAGTGTTCAACTTAGTCATGGGTGAGGGGCACACGCTGAATAGCACATAAAGTTTTTGAAATTCATCATCACCCAAAGGACATTATTAAGGGTAATTAGTTATAAAATTAAGGATAACTTCACCAAAAACAATTTCATCTCCTTAGTTATATCGGGAAACTAGATTTGGAAACCACCTAACCAAAGAGGATTCAATATTATAATCTTTTGGGGACATTTTCTCCTAATAATAAATGTCACATAGAGATAAATAAAATTCATTAAGGCAGGTAGTAAGGTATAACCTAACTTTGGTGACAACCTTACTAATGATTGGCTCCGTGTGATTGAAGATGACCTCAAAACACGGACAATAGGAAGGTCTTGCTCAAGGTGGGATCAAATGACCTAGGAGAGGTGAAAGACAAGTTCCTATCAAACAATATGTAGAGTAGGAGGAACAATCATTTAGTATCCACCAAGAAGACCCTACCACTATATAATCAAGGTAGGTGGAATGAGGAGCTGTTGCAGCATCTGAACAGGGATGACATCTCACGTTGCCCCAGGATTGTGTTTAGGCCATCCATGAAAGGTCCATATTTACTATAGTGATCATGGAATTAAACTTTGGACCTTTCATAGAATTTTCTCTGGAGGTCGTTAAGGATCACCTCAAAGAGTCCCCATTATGGCCTACCCTCTCTGAAAGTGGTGCTTGGTACTTAGGGGAAACGTACCAATTTTGGCACAACAAAGAACAAGGCACCACAGTTAACATTTGTGGTGTAACTATTGATTTCTCTATTCAAGCCATTTCAGAAGTATTAAACCTTCCAAATATAGGGCCAAAGGTTGCTCAATTTTCTACTTGTTCAAACCCTGATGCACGACAAGTTTGGTTAGATAGGGCATACAACAAGGAAGATAAGACCTATGGGGAGTCGACAACAAAAGAGAAGATTTATTTCAAAATAGAGACTTATCACATCTTCCCCACAAAAGGTTTAAAAATAATTTCAACATATGCAGCAAGAGGATGTGCAGTGTTGATGGAAAAGGTTAATGCTAACCTGCCTCATCTATATTTTACGGAGATCCTAAGGCAGTTTGAAGAACGGAAGATAGAGAATTTTGCATTGCCCTTCCCTTGTCTTATCAGGAAGTTGTGCAAACATGATGGTATTAGAGGATACACCAATGATGTCCTTCAAAAAGCCCAAAATTTTTCATATGCCAAACTGTTATAGCCACTAGCTGCAAGGAAAATCGTTAGTGAGACATTGGGGCTAGAACAAGAAAAAAAACAAATGACAAGGCCAACTACAACTCAACTTGTAGGACCTAGCCAACTTCCAAGCATGGTACCTAGTCAAAAACAAGAAGTAGGGCCTAGCATGGGCCAGTAGGATCAACCACTGCGACCACCACAAGATTACAAACCGTTGATGAGCCATCTTAAGGCCATCGCTAAGACGGTCAGTTTGGGAAGTTGTCATGATGAAAATCTCTTCCGTGTCATAGATGATGTTGTATAGCCTAAGGTTTCTATGGATCATGCATGGGGTGAAGTGTCCATTCAGACAAGAGGAGGAGAGAGTGCTTGGTCACAACAAATTTCAAGGAACGCTGTGTCCTTTCAGGTGTAGTTGGAAACTAGTGAAGGGGCCATGGTGGTGGTCATGCAGCAAGAGCTACAAAAGTGGTCGTAGACCACATTAAAGAATCATTCAATGTGCCTGTTGTACCACTGGAAGATCTTACAGGAGCACGGGATGCTCAAACTCTGTCCGGTACCTCAATGACTCCTACAAAACATGAGCATGTACTTGACCGATTGCTACAAATAGGATAGGTAATGATGTCCTTGTTTGACATCCCACAAGATGTTATAGAAATATAGTAGCTAGATGCAAAATGGCCAACAAAATTTGGGAAACTTTAGAAGCTAGCTAGAAGGAAACATTAATAGTTAAGTAATCTATACTTTTAGTTTTGCAAAGTGAGTATGCTAAGCTTAGAATAAGAGAAGAAGAAAAGATAAAAGATTATTTCTCTAGGGAAAACAATCTTGTTGTGGCAATTAGGGGTACAGGTAAGGACTTTCCTAAAAGTGATGTAATAATTAAAATAATTAGAACACTTCAACTAGA
The DNA here is from genome assembly GCA_015680685.1 of Gnetum montanum. Lineage (NCBI taxonomy): Eukaryota > Viridiplantae > Streptophyta > Gnetopsida > Gnetales > Gnetaceae > Gnetum > Gnetum montanum. Next base: position 1,592,407 of record MNCI01008746.1, read on the forward strand.
ATTTAGACCTAAGTTTACATTCATGGAGAAGATTAGGGATTTTTCAGTTTTAAAATTTGAAGAGCTCCAAAGGACTCTTATTACTTATGAAATGAACCTCATAAGCAAAGGGGAAATAACAGAAAATCCCATTACCCTAAAATCTTCCTTCAAGGAAAAGGAACCTACTAATGAAGATATGAGCAACAGAGAGGAAGTAGCTCTTCTTTCTAGAAGAGTCCAACATGTACTTGCAAGAAAAGTAAAAAGCTTCATTCAGTCAAGTCCCAACCAATCTAACTTAAAAGGTAAGGAAAAAGATAAGAATTTATCAAATTTAAATTTTTATGCTTTTTCAATAGAATGTTGGGTATGACAAAGAGGCCATGTGGCCTTCAAATGTCATGGCAATGGAAGGTTGCAATGAATAGAGAGGACTGATATGGAAAGAAAAAAGACCAACTTCTACACAAGCTAGGATGATGGTGAGAAAAGTGAAGAGGAAGTTCATGACTCTATAAAATATTCTTATCTCATATGCATGACACTCATAAATGAAAATTCACTACAAGGTAAGTATGAAGAGAGGTATAGTAAATTATGAGAAGAAATTCTCAATCTACATTTGTGCAATTCACACCAATTAAAAGGATAAATCTTAGACATAAAGGCTAAGATGCAACAACTAACCCATTTAAATAAAGAATGTAGATGTTGTTAAGAAGGATAGGTTCATGAAAAACAACCTAGGAATGAAAATTTAGATAAAGTCTCACAGGAGGATACAAGCTCTAGCTCAAGCATAATCAAGTTTGATAATCCCATTTATGAGAAGAATACTTAATTCATCTATAAAATTTGTAGAAGTAAACAAAACTCTAATTATTCTCATGTTGTTAATAATAGTACTAAGGCTTGGTGATGAGTTACAAGGTACCCCTACACTCAACCATATGAATATGAGCGTTACACACACAATCCGGTCGAACTCTGCAGACAGACTAGTTGTCGAATCTAGAGAGTTAGCCTTAGGTCGCAGTTCGTTATCTTCCCACCTAGACTAGTATTATCTTTATCAAGTATGGTTTAGTCCAGAGTGAGCTATATGATATGGTTTCTAATCTAATGCTACTCCTAAAGGCAATGGAAAGTAATATTCACTAATCTAGGAGAGAGAGGGTAAGAGAATCTAAACTAGCCTAAGTGTGATGAGCATCTATTCCTTGATTATCCATACACATCTTGGACTTTGTGCATGACTACCACTAGGATTACCAAGCGCAGATCCTAGGTATGCTACTAGGTTACCAAGTAGTCATACTTAAATGCTCGTAATCAAGTCGTACTCATTCCATGTTTTAACATGAGATAAGGGTGAGAAGATATTAACTAGGAAAGCAGTAAATAAAAATTAATTAAATAATTAATCTAAGTACATGCTACAATGATGAAGTAATCTTGATCTTTATTTCTGGTCATGTGCGTGTCCAAGTACGTCACACTCGAATAAGGATGTTGTACAATTACAATCACCATACTGCGGGCATACACTGGGAAATAATTATAACTCTAAGAAGGAAAAAATGCAAGAGTTTGGGTAAGGGACTAAGAACTGACTCCTAAACACATCTTTCTACCTCTTATTTATAGATGAGGAGACAGGCCGTGATATCGCGACTGGGCATACGATATCGCATACGCAATATCGTGGTCGCCCCAAATGATGACTCATCATACCCCCACGACTGAATGAAAACTCGTCCTCGAGTTACAGTGATTACAGAGTGGATAGGTATGGCATTATTAGATGGGAAAATTGAATTATTCCACTATGTGGAATGAAAAAAAAATGAAGGCACAACACAAAGAACATTCTACATCTACAAAAATGGGTGGAACTCATGTAGTTCTAGATGGCGGTGGCTCCTCCATTGGTGCTTTCCTTTTGTCTTGTGCTCTTGGTTTTGAAACTTGACGGTGTTGGAGTATGGCCTAGATCTTCTTCTCTTCGGTCCAAGGGTCTTGTTCCATCCATGCTAATGTTCCAATGTTTGATGAAGTCGGCACTTCCCACGGATAGGGTAGCTGCAGAAACATTTGATTGGCTTTGACATACCAAGCTGCGAACACCTGTCATTCCTCCTGATAGGCCTTGGACTTATCCTTGTATTCTTGAAAATCTGCTAGCCATTGAGCCAAATCTACTACGACACCCTTTTGGCCTTGGTAGCTTGCCTTTACCACCTCAAGTTTAGAATTTGCAACTTCTAGTTTCTCCAATAGCTTCTTGTGTTCTACAAATTTTTCTTCATATTTGATGTGCGTGGTTGCTACCTGCTACTTGAGCTCTGTCCTCAGGCACCCTACTATTAACATGGCAAGGTTGGCATACCTTAGATTTGCCAACTCCATGTATTCTATCAAATCCTAAATTTGCAAGTCCCAGCTCTTAACTTCTGCTTGGTGGGCAAAGGAATATGTGTCCAATATGGCCTGCCAGTCAGTGTGTTGAGCACTAATAGCATTGATCTGGGCCTTGGCCATATGGATCTCCTTCTCAAGGATCTATTTGTACATCCCCACCTGATCTCGGAAGTGCTCCTTCAACTTTTCATGTTGTTTCGCCTTGTTTTTCCACGCGCTTATTTCAATGGTTGTCGTTTGATGAATTGCGCGTACCTCCTCCATTGAGGGGGTTTGGTTCTCCTTGGCTAAACAACTTATTTCTTAGTTGACCTGGATGAATTTTTCTCACAACTGATGAAAGTGTTCCTTGAGAATGTTCTTTTGCTTCTCCACAATGGTCAAACGAAGGTTGTCAGCAGCAAGCTATTTATTTTCTTCTTGTAAGGTGTTGAGTACTTTAAGATGCACATGAGTTTGCACATGTGCTATGGAGCCATCCTAAATAGCCTTCTCTTTTTCATCAGCCACCTTTTTATTCTCCACTATTAGCTTGGTTAGTTGCTCAGTTCTAAAATTATCTAGCTAGTCTGCGGGAACAAATTACAAAGGGTCCCACTGTGCTGCTTGTAGGGCCACGAGCTACTCTTGTAGTTTCTGCACCTCTGCTTCAGCATGCTCGACCCTCACTTCTATTAAGACTAGCTTCTCCTTCATGGAAATGAGGTTTGACTAAATTACCATAAAATCTTGAGGGATGTCAGACAAGGATGTCATTACTTGCCCTGTTTGGAGTAATCGATCAAGTGCATCCTCATGTTCTACAGGAGTCATTGAGGTTCTAGCGAAAGTTTGAGAATCTCATGCTCTTGTGAGATCTACTGGTGGCACAACACATATGTTGAACGATTCTTTGATCTGGTTAGTGACCACTTTTGTAGCTCCTATGGCATCCTGGTGTTGCATGACCACCATAGTGGCCCCTTCACCAGTCTCTAATTGCACCTTGAAAGATGCTACATTTCCTGAGATCTGTTGTAACCATATACTTTTCCTTCCTCTTCTGTGAATAGACACTTCACCCTTTGTGTGATCCAAAGAAATAGTAGGCTGAATGGCATCGTCAATGACATAGAAGAGGTTTTCATCATCACGACTTCCCCAATTGAGCATCTCAGCGATGGCCTTAAGATGGCTCATCGACGGTCTGTAGTCTTGCAGCAGTGGTAGCTAATCCTAGCCTATACTAGGCCCTGCTTCTTGTTGTCATCTGGGACCTGTTCTTGGAGGTTGGTTGGGTCCTACAAGTTGAGTTGTAGTTGGTCCAGCCATCTATTCTTCTTCTTCTTCTTTTGGTCCCTGTGTCTCGCCAGTGATTTTCCTTGGAGCTGGTGACTTTAGCAATTTAGCATATGAAGCAATCTGGGCTTTTTAGAGGACATTATTAGCATACCCCCAAATACTAGCATGTTAGCAAAGCTTTCTGATAAGACAAGGAAAAGGTAGCACCATCTTCCCTATCTTTTGTTCCTCGAACCACCTCAGAATCTCTGTTAAATATAGATGGGGCAGATTAGCATTAACCTTTCCCATCAACACTGCACATCCTCTAGCTGCATACGTTAATATTCTTTTTAGACCCTTCATGGGGAAGAGGTGATATGTTCCAATTTTAAAGTAAATCCTCTCTTCCGTTGTCAACTCACCAAATGTTTTATCTTTGTCATAAGCCTTTTCTAACCAATCCCGTCGCACATCAAGGTCTGAATGGGTGGATAACTGAGCAACTTTGGGCCCTATATTTGGAAGGTTTAACACTTCCGAAATGGCCTGAGTGGAGAAATCAACTGTCACACCACAAATATTGATAGTGGTGCCTTGCTCCCTATTGTGCCAAAATTGGTACATTTCTCCTAGGTACCACGCACGACTTTCAAAGAGGGTAGGCCATAAGGGAGACCCTTTGAGGTGATCCCTAACAACCTCAAGAGTGAACTCTGCAAAAGATTCAAAGTTAAATTCCACAATCACCACAGTGAATGTGGACTTTTCATAGATGGCCTGAACATAATCTTGGGGCAACGTGAGATGTTATCCCTGTTTAGGTGTTGCAGCAGCTCCTCCTTCTACATGCCCAGACTGTATGGTAGGAAGATCCTCTTGATTAATGCTGAATGATTGTTCCTCCTATTCTGCATGTTGTATGATAGGATCTTGTCTTCCACCTCTCTGAGATTGTTTGCTTCCATCTTGAGAAGGACCTTCTTGTTATCCACGTTTCGAGGCCATCTGCAATCACACGGGGGCCAAGCGTTAGTAAGGTTGTTTTTGAAGTTAAGTTATACCTTACTGCTTTCCTTAATTAATTAATTAATTTTATCTCCATGTGATATTGCCTGAAATATTGTAATAATGGGTCCATTTTACTTAGGTGGTTTCTAGTTTTTAATTTCCCGGTATACCTAGGGATTAAATGATTTTTGGGCACAATTATTCTAAGTGTTATAGCTAATTACCCTAGATGATGTTCTTTGGGTGATGATAAATTCCAAAAAAGTTAGGCACTTTTTGGTAGGTGTCCCTCCCCCATGACTAAGTTGAACACTCCAAGTTCAAGCAGGTTTAGATGGAATTAAAATCGGAGTACCAATGAGCAAGATGGAGGTTGAAAAGCAAAGGTGTCACACTCGCAAGTTGTAGAGAAAAATTTGAAANTGTGATATCGCGTATGATACATCGCGTACACATTATTGCATTGGTTGCGATACCACGTACGCGATATCACGGTCCCAGTGACATTGGGCACTACAAAAATACTGAAGTTTTTAGGGATTTTCTTGAAATCAATGTTGTATTTTAGGACATTAGGCTATTGTTAAGGGGTTCGCTGATAATTAGATGGTTTTGAAGGCATGAATAATGATCTGTGGGTTTTATCAATGAGAACAGTGGATGGGAGAAAAAGGCTATGTGATGGTACATAGGAACATTATTATTCAGAGGGGTAGTGGTAGGGAAAGAAAATCATTTGAAAATCATGCTGAGGGTAAGAAATGATGTGTGTGAGCTATGTCATAAGTGAAGATTACAAAAGATTACACAAGTGGATCCTCCCTGTTGGCACATTTGGCCATTTCATGGAACAGTTGGACTATCTTACCAAAAATTGGAACATCTTGGTGTTGGTACATTTTTGCCCATTTAATGGAGTAGACTTTATGATTGAAAGGGGATTTCACTTATCGTTTATATTGATTTAAGAGAGAGATGATCTTAAAAATTTAAAAGTAAACATGTAGCTTTAAGGTTATGGGTTGATGGGTGATTTGGAGAAATTATTCACTGTTAAATAAAATAACGGCAAAGGTAGAGATACTGGTAATATAATATGCATTTGAATCAGCCTCATCCAAGATCAAAAATAGAACTTCACTGAGCAACAAGCATTTGCTTTCAACCAAATCTATGATCCTTCCAGGTGTGCCCACCAAAACATCTATACCTCTAGACAGTGCATTCTGCCAAGTTGTGTATGAAACACCACTGTATCTGCAAACTATCCATAAAGAAGGCGTCGACTCTTTGAACTCTTTCTCAACCTACTTTGCTAATTCACGTGTGGGTACCAAAACCAACACTCGTAGAAGCCTCTTGGATCTCCTTTGTATAGGGTCTAGCATGTTGGTTCTCCTCCATAATTTTTTGTATGATGGGAATTCTAAAAGCTAACGTTCTGCTTGTTCCGGTTTAGCGCGACACCAAAACCACCTTCTGAATGGGAAGGAGGTGAGTGATGCCCCATCTGTTGAGTGCCTCCACGATGCTGGAGTCCAAAACAAGCCTAGAAATAACAAGATTTTCATCATCATGTCCATTTTGCTCAAAAGCATCATTCTTGTCAAAACAGCAAAATAGCAGAGACGTCGGCATCGGCTTGGGCTTGGGCATCACCCTGGGCATCGGTGTCGCAGTTGCAGAGCTGAGTATGCGCGAGAGTGCCGTTGCCATTTCAGCCACGTATGAGATGCCCAACCTCTTTAACAACGTCATTACCACAGTGAGCCAACATACAGTGCGTTTGTAGGGATTCATCAACATCAGAGGAATTACGATGATGCATCATGGCAGCAGCGACAAGAGCAGTAGTAGTAGCAGGACCAAGCGTAGGCAGCCGGTGGTTAGGGTTTGTAGGATTTCAAGTCAAAATCAAGATCCAGACAACAAAAATGACATCAACAGCAACAAAAAGGTAGAGCTTCAAACCATGGAGCCTGTGGCATAAGAGAATTGCAGTGTGGTGTTCAGAGTTCACTTGCATCACCACTGCCTACAAATCTGAACCCCAGTAAATCTGATCCTAAGACCAATTATTTCGTTTCACGCCCATTTCAATCGTAAACCCAGAATGCTATTTCTTCGTCTGCTAGTACCCCACATCAGTCAACAAATGAGGATTTTTGGACTCTGGTTTCATAAACTATTGAGTTGGTGATGGAGAAAGGGTGCACTTTTAACCCATCTCTTAAAAACCTCGCTCGTAGACCGATAACTGCCCATGTTGAGAGGATTTTGGGCATGCTAGAGAATACACAAAATGCCCTAGAATTTTTTACGTTTTATGAAGGGAATCCCTTATTTCAAACATAGCATACCATGTCATGGGATTCTTATGATGAAGCTTTTGAAGGCAGGGATTATGTTCTAGGCGAAGATTATTAGGATTTCAATGATTAAATCTTGTGCTGATGCTGCAAAGATGGAGATGATCATGGAGTTATTGGGAAGATTACAAAATGCTCAGATAAAGATGTAATGCCATTCGGCACATGGCTAGACAGAGATGTCGTAGACCGGTGTACCGCCTGAAATCGTCGGTCCCCGGCTAGAACGGGAAACAGAGACTGCGGGATCACAGGACGAGCGCAGATGATCCCACCTTCGCCTGAGGGCATGCTGGAATGCATGAAGGTAGGGTACCTTGGGTGGTCCGCACGCAGATCAGACAAGGATTTCCCCGAGCGCCGCCGAAGCGTTATACGCTGGGTTATGCGTAAACGGAGCGTAAACGGTGAAACAGGCGTAGACAACGTAAGCGTAATCAGGGCGTAAACAGGGTCAGGCGTAAACAACATAAACAAATATAGGCACAGTGTAAGTGTATGCAAACGTGAACAGCGTAAACAGCATAAACGGCGCAAACCAGCGTAAGGAGTGTAAGCAAATGTAAACAGCGTAAACAGTGGGCGTATACGGACGCAAATGGAGCGTGAACGTAAGCAAGCGTAAACGAAGCGTGGGCCAAATTGACGTAAAACTGTAAAAGAACTTGCAACAAGCGTAAACAGTGGATTATAGAGTTAAAATGTTGTGCACCGGTCTAACGCAGTTGTGTAGGGACACAAGGCGAACGTAAAGCCCCGGTGGACGGAGGGATGCAGCCGGCTGACACGATAGGCGGAGCGCGAATTGTGCTCGACGTACAGGACTTCCAGCGTAAGCGTAAGCGTAAGGGGGTTTCTGCAGCGTAATTACTCTGGGTCTGCTCTGATAAATTTTTGCCGACCTGGTAAATGCGGAAAACTGGGCTATTTATAGGGGTAGGGTTACCGGGAAAATCGGACTGGGAGACACGTGGCGTATAGACCGAGCGTTACAATTTAGAAACATGGTATACGCTGGGCGTATACACTACAACAGGCCGGCATATACGCCGGGGGTAGACTTGGATAGATGCTGGCGTATATGCTGGGGCGTATACGTTGGGGCGTATACGCTGATGGATGCTGGATGTCGACTTGCTTCGATTGTTGCTCCTGTTGCACCTGCTGAGCGTGCGTGTTAGGCATGTATGCTGACCATCGGGCGTAGACGCTGGGCGTAGACGCTGGCACAACACTTGGTTTAAAACTAGGCGTATATGCTGGGCGTATACGCTAGCACAACATTTAGTAAAAACCGGGTGTTTCGATTCTCAAAATTGCCCTATGTGACTTCAAATGTAGCCAAAGTCGCCTGTGGGTCATGGGGATCTGCTTCTTGTCAGACAGATGCTAAACTCAAAGATTTTTGTGGTGTTTCATTGGCCCCTCTTTGTTGACGCTTGGAGGAATCGACCCGAGAAGCGTCGACAAAGAAGCGCAAAACACCACAAGCAACTTGATAAAAGCTTTGTCCTTTGCCGCTTGACCAGACACCATCGTACCGTGTTCAGTGGTGAATGGGATTGAAAGGGCGAGATTGGTAACTGGCAGGAGGGAAGGGATCGTGGGGATCGGTGGTTGCCCAAGGGATCATGCTGGAAAAATGGGATGCTCAGGTGTGCAGCATGCCGGTCCTTATCGATAGCCATCTTTTGGCAAACTCGGAATTCAAGCATATGATGTGCGTCCTTTGGTGGAACAGTGCTCTTGGTGATTTTCCAAGAGAACCGGTTGTCACTACCAAAGCCACGGGGTGATGTTTTGCATTTTTTGGAGGAACAGCTCCTTTCTTTGGGGAAACTGTTAGCGAAGAGCCAAAGCCATGCGATAGGATGTTTCTTGACTGCTTTTGACATGAGTACGTATTTTCAAGACCGATATCTTCCCGCCTGGGACTTATGTGGGAAGTGCCAAGGGTCCCGTTTCTTTTTTGAAATTTGTCCTTATACTCATGCGCGAATATTGTGTTCTGTGTGTTGCGACTGCTGTAACGTTTCGCAGTGTGCAATAGTTCCGAGCGTGGGTTTTCGGGGAATGGCAATGTGCGGGTTAACGGTTTGATTTAGTCTTGCCAGGTGGACAAATGGAAATTGCCTCATCTTGCTGCCTATGATGAAACGCACTCTCGTACTAGAACTTCCGAGCGTCATCCTGCAAACACAACTCCAAAGAGACAAGAAAACCATGAGTGAATTAATGAGTTTAGACTTAAACAGCTGCAGGTGAACAAAAATATTGGGGTGATTCTGAGTATTGAATGTGAATGTCGACAATGCTGATGAGGGATGCAATGATTCTGATAAATGAATGTGGCTGTGGAATGAAGAGTCGAAGATGAACGCGCCAGTTTATAGTCTTAGCAGACTATCATGGGTTAGTTTTGTGTCGTAACCCATTGGACATTGCCCATTTAGCGTCGTGGTAGACGTTACGTTGCTAGTTTTGAGTCTTAGCGGACCATGAAGAGGCGAGCTAGTTTATATTCTTAGTGGACTCCGTGGTGTTAGTTTATAGTCATAACCCAGGACTGTTCTGTGGTATCAGTTTATAGTCGTGATTCCAGGACTATTCTGTGGTATCAGTTTATAGTCGTGATTCCAGGACTATTCTGTGGTATCAGTTTATAGTCGTGATTCCAAGACTATTCTGTGGTATCAGTTTATAGTCATGATTCCAGGACTATTCTATGGTATCAGTTTATAGTCATGATTCTAGGACTAGCGCGTACTTGAGTTCGAATTCATATATAGAACGGTTTTAGGAACAAGTGATTGGTTGGATTTGCATATTCTTTTCCGTCCATGTCAGCTAGCTTGAATGCCCCATTGTCGAATGCTTTGATGACCAGATAGGGCCCTTCCCAGTTGACTGAGAATTTATCTGGGTGTTCCCGAACAGCCTTAAGTATAAGGTCTCCTTCTTTGATGGGGCGCTTATGGATGTCATGTCGATGTCATTGCCGTTGTTGTTTCTGGTACCATTCAATCTGATCGAGTGCACGCACGCGCTCCTCCTCCACCGAGTCCAGGTCAATGATGTGTAGATCATTGTTTTCCCCGTCGTCAAGAAGTCCGGAAAGTGTGATCCTTAGAGATGGTACCTGTAATTCCAAAGGTAAAACGGCCTCTGAGCCGTAAACAAGACTGTACGGAGTTTTGCCTGTCGAAGTCTGGTGTGTAGTACGGTATGCCCACAATGCATACACCAGTTGTTCATGCCATCTTCGTTTGCTTTGGGCAAGCATCTTTTTGAGTACTGTGATGATTGTCCTATTTGTTGCTTCCGCTTGCCCATTTCTTTGAGGATAATAAGGGGATGAAAACGAATGTTTGATCCCTAGACTATCACAAAACGTTTTGGTCTCAGCGCTACTAAGTTGTGGCCCATTATCAGTGATGATTGTCATGGGAATGCCAAAACGGGTTACAATGTTTTCGAGGATGAAGTGGCACACTTGTTTAGAAGTAGTTTTGCGAAGGGGTGCCGCTTCTACCCATTTCGTGAAGTATTCAGTTGCTGTTATGATAAAGCCATGCCCAGCAAAAGATGTGGGTGTTATCGGGCCAATGAGGTCCAGTCCCCACTTCTGGAAGGGCCATGTGATTTTTGTTGTGTACAACTCATTTGGTGGGATATGGATGAGGTTACCATGTTTTTGACAAATACTACATGTTTTGACCTTGGACTGACAGTCGTATTCCATGTGTGGCCAGTAGTAGCCTAAGCGTCTTATTTTTGTTGCCATTGCTTTTGGTGCGATGTGTCCCCCGCATATCCCATCGTGTACTTGTTCAACAATTGTTTGGGCTTCGGTACTATTGACGCATGTTAATAGTATACCTTCATAGGATCGGCGACATAATGTGTTCCCTACTATTGTGTATTGTTTAGAACGCTTGCGTACTGCATCCTTTTGTGCATTGGTTAAGTGCTGTGGCGTTTCACCGCACAGAAGGTATTCTTTTACGTCATCGTACCATTCATTAGCGTGTGTTGTACTGACAGATGCGATTGGTAGCGTGTCGAGAGTATGGGTTATGGGCTCAGCACAACTGGTTACGGTGCTCGGTAGTGCGTGAAACATGTCAGGGGATATGTTTAATGCCAAGGTTGCTAATGCGTCTGCAATGGTATTGTCATTCCTAGAGATATGTTGGACATCAACATTTTCGAATTGTTTAAGTAGGTGCTTAGCCAAATCACAGTATGGTTGTAAGTGTTGCGCTTTACACGTATAGACGTCTGTGACTTGGTTTACGACTAGTTGTGAGTCCCCTCTGACTACAAGCCGTGTAATGTCCGAAGCTAGTGCGGCCGCGAGACCTCTGAGGAGACCTTCATACTCTGCTATGTTGTTAGTACAATGAAAGTTGAAGCGATAGGCGAAAGGTTTAATTTCTCCAGAGGGGTATGTGATTACAGCGGCAGCACTTCCTCCTCGAGAGGTGGATGCTCCATCGAAGTTTAGAATCGCATCGTAGTCATCTGGCACCGTGTCTATTGCATTTACATTCTCGTCTGGGAATTCGGGTTCTATTGTACCTGGATCATGTGTTGGCGACGTGGTCATTTGATTTGCTATGGCTTGGCCTTTTACTGACGATTGTGCCACGTAGTGCAGGTCAAACTCAGCTATGATTGCCTTCCAACGGGCTATCCTGCTTGATTCGTAGATGTTTCCAGTTATAGCTCTGAGTACATTATCTTTGCAAATTATGTTAACTTGATTTTGGAAAAGATAATGTCGCCATTTCTTTAAAGAGAAAACTAAAGTTAAACATGACTTCTCTACGTCGTTGTATCTTTTTTCGTGGGCAACTAATGCATGGCTCAGGTAGTATACAGGGACTTCAGTTCCGTCATCTCGTTTCTGGCACAACATGGATGCGATTGATGATTCTGATGTGGCCAGGTAGATGTAAAACGGCCTGTCATTTTTGGGTGGGAATACAGTGGGTAGCCGAGCGAGTGCCATTTTAACGTTGTCAAATGCTTCTTGGCACTGCGGGGTCCATTCAAAATGGACGTTTTTGCGTAGTAGGTGGTTCATAGGTGTGAGTTTTCCCGTCAAATTTTCTATGAACCTCCTGATGAACTGTAATCGCCCTTGTAGCCCTCGAAGTTCGGTTAGATTGCTAGGTGGTTTTAGGTTTGTAATGGCCTTAACCTTATCGGGGTCTACCCGTATCCCTGCCTCTGAGGCTACAAATCCAAGCATTTTACCTGTTTTGACGCCGAAGACGCATTTCTTTGGGTTAAGCCTTAGTTCGTATTTTAGACAACGTTTTAATACTAAGTCAAGATCCTGTACGTGTTGTTCTGACGATTTTGATTTAACCACTATGTCATCTACATAATCATTGAGCAAGTGTAAGATGTAATTGCTGAAAATATATGTCATCGCCCTTTGATACGTGGCCCCAGCGTTCTTGAGACCGAAAGGCATCATTGTGTAACAAAAGGTTCCCCAAGGTGTCATGAAAGTAGTTCGGAGCTGGTGTTCTGGATTAATACGTATCTGGTTATATCCCAAGCACCCATCCATAAAGGATAACAAGGCGTGCCCAGCGGTTGAGTCAACTAGTTGATCAATGCTAGGTAAGGGGAAGTCGTCCTTTATGGTTGCTACGTTAAGGTCTCGGAAGTCAATGCACAGGCGGATACTTCCGTTCTTCTTTGGGACTATAACCATGTTTGATACCCATTCGGCATAGTTCTAGTAACGCACTTAACTTTAGAATTTTAATTTCCCCATCGGGCATGGTGATGGGAGTTTCGGCTAGGGGATCTTCAGTAATGTTTTCGGCTTCAATGTCGAGGGACTTTGTCATTCCCTCATATTCGTCAACCGTTTGCTGTGTTGAAGCTATTGTCACGTCGTTTGCTGATGAGCTCGCATAAATGAGATTCACATCGATATTCCTTTCAATCGCTCCATATGATCCATCAATGACCAACGACTTGGTTAAGCGCTTGCAATCCATTAGGCAAGTTCCTATCAATAAATGGAGAGCCTGGTAAGATAGCGGAGGTCGTTTTAGGTCTTTCGGCAATCTTTAGTGTGCATGTATGAAAATGAGTTAACGTGACAATGGAACGGCAGTTTAATGCCTTACCGGGTAACGAACGGCAGTTTAATGCCTTACCAGGCAACGAATGACAGTTTAATGCCTTACCGGGCAACGAACGACAGTTTAATGCCTTACCGGGCAACGAATGGCAGTTTAACGCCTTACCTGGCAACGAACGGCAGTTTAATGCCTTACCGAGCAACGAACGGCAGTTTAATGCCTTACCGGGTAACGAACGACAGTTTAATGCCTTACCGGGCAACGAACGGTAGTTTAATGCCTTACCGGGCAACAAATGGCAGTTTAACGCCTTACCGGGCAACGAACAACAGTTTAGCGCCTTACCGGGCAACGAACGGCAGTTTAATGCCTTACCGGGCAACGAACGGCAGTTTAACGCCTTACTAGACAACGAACGGCAGTTTAATGCCTTACCGAGCAACGAACGGCAGTTTAACGCCTTACCGGGCATCGAACAGCAGTTTAATGCCTTACCGGGCAACGAACGGCCGCCTAATGCCGAAATTTGTGTTTTATATGGTTTATGTGTGTAAATTTTATATCTTTTTTTTGAAAAATTTCAAGTGAATTCGAAAAAGCGCAAAAAACGAGGCAAAAAGCAAGAAAAATGGAAAAGCAGAGGTGGCGGCGGCGGCGTCAGCGTCAACGTCAGCGTTAGCGTCAGCGTCAACGTCAACCCACTATAAAAGGGGAGCAGGGGCATCATTTTGTCATTTGACTTTTGGAGCGTGAGCGTAAACTGCGAGCATAACCCCAGCGTAGACGCCGAGCGAAAACCCCTGTTTACACCGCACGCAAGCCACAGCGTAGACGCCGAGATGGCCAGAGGCAAAGAACTGGAGGGCCGAGGACAGAAAGGACCTGAACTGACGTTCACAGAGGAGAGTGAGGCAATGCTGCAGTGTCTACCCCGCTCGAGCGTCCCCGCATGGCCCGGATCTTCTGGCAGGTAGGCCTTTGACCCTGTTTTCATTGATTTCTAGCATAGACAGTTAGCGTAGGGTTTCGGCGTCTAGCATAAGTTGGTCTACGCTCGGCGTATACACTAAAGGTTTCTACAGCGTATACGCCAGGTGTAAGTTGGTCATTTCGCAGCGTGTGTTCGACGTAAATTTTTGTATTATGCATGGCGTAGATAGTTTTTGGTATGCGGTGTTTCTACGCCCAGCGTATACACCGAGTGTAACTGTTTTTCGTACGCCCAGCGTATACGCCGAGCGTAACTGTTTTTCGTACGCCTAGCGTATACACAGAGCGTAACTGTTAGAAAAATTTTCTGCGAATATCTAATTTCCAAAATGACGTTTTCAGTATTGATCTTTGGTGTTGTTTCAATGGCTTGCAGAGACATTGAGCCTCCCCTTCTAGTGATTGAGTTAGTTGGGGTTTTGACATGGTTTGGTCCTTTGGAGGGTGGTGACCCGACCCCGAATTTGGTTGTTGAGCACAATGGGGTCTGGTTCCGGGACGGGGCCTACGAATTTCTGGCCTTTTTGCTGGACCATTTCAATGTCGTGGTTTGGTCTCATCTAGGCGAAGATGTGGCATGGAGCATTATTGAGGCCATGTTACCCGGCGTAGCGGAAGGCGTCAGGATGTTTATGGAGGACATTGATGAAGGGTCGCTTGTCGCTGAGGGTGTTCCCCCTGGTAATCCGAGGTCTGCCCATCCGTTGACCCGTGTGTGGGACCAGCTGCCGCGGGGGCCCAACTATATCAACAACACATTGTTCTTAGCTGGCCGCGCGCACACTTTGTTTCAAAATCCCCCTGGCACAGTATACCGGGTGAAAAGGTAATTTCGTCTTAGCTTTGGTCATTCCTCTCTATCTCACATTCAAATACTTACTCTCGTTTCGACACATGTTCTCGCTTTCCTGCAGGCCAAAAGTTACGCCAGATGGGGCTTACGCGGGCGATGATGGGATTGGATTGGCGCGTACGGTCGTGGAAGTGTTCATGGTGGGTCCCACCCTTCGCGAGACCGTTTTGGCCCACACGAGGGACGCCATGAAGAACTTCCCCAAGAGATTTTCAAAGGCGTTTGCACAATGTACTGCACGTGGCTAGTTGCATGCCGACTAGGCCCCTAATGGGCCAATTTTCCCATCTGCTTCCGATCTGGCCGAAACCTCAAAGTCCAACACTGAAAGTAAGTGGCAATGTTTCCTAGATGTCGTGTTTGGTTTGGTCAATTACCAAGTGTCAAGCTAATATGAAGGTTTTGGGTTTGCCTTTACAGTTGGCACCACCTCCGGTGGGGACTCCGTTGTGACTGGGAGGACCGAAACAACTCTTTCAATGAAATTCAGTGAAACCAGTGCCGCCCAGAAGTGGTTACGGAAAAAAGCTTCGCCATCTATTGTTGCCTGTTTGGAACATGCCGGCCTCATGGCACTCTTTGTGGCCCCTAGCCCGAATGTGTCCATAGCGGAGATGATCGGGATTGTAGATTCATTTGACAGATCCGTCTCTTGCTATAGCGCACGTATTAGGCGCGTTAAAGTAATTTTTGAATTATCACCTCAATTTTTTGCGGATTTGTTTGGCGTACCTACTAATGGCGTAAAAGTCGTTATGGACAGGACGCATAAAGAAATTGACATGATCCGTGATTTAGAGGATTGGCTAGGGGGGAGGAAGGGTGCCAAAGGGTTCCCAATGCAGGGGAGAACGAAGGTTGAGGAAGTCAATGAACTTTATCCCCTATTTAGAGCGCGTTTGTTTCCGAAGACTCTATCACAAGTCAAGAGTCTTGGTGTTGAAGCAATGCGAGTCATGCGCACTATTTTGGAGGCTGGCGTGCGTTATAACTGGGCAGAATTTTTATTATCAGGAATGACCAAAGAGATAGAGCGGCTGCGTTCGAAAATAGAGGCGCAGTCCCATTTTACCTTCGCTTTCTTCGCCGGCTATATTCGTCACTTGGCCGAATTTTTGGTGGTTCGTGGGGAAAACAAATTTGTTTTGCGTGATAGGTACCAGTTATCTCGCCCCTGGGTGAACCACTTATTTGACACAACCAAGTCCCAAGACGCCCCCGAGGGGATTGATGAATCCCTTATGATCACCACGGGTGGATCGTCTGGCCCCTTGCTTCACGCACGCGACAGTATAGGGTTGGAACCCGATGAAGTACCCTATACTACAAAGAAGGCGGAGAGGGTGGTCAAGGAAACAATAGGCAAAGAAAAATCCAAGTTGGGGAAGCGTGACAGCATGGTTGAGGGGACTAGTGAGATTGAGCAGCCCAGAGTAAAACGGATCCGATTTAAAATTCCTGGTAAACTTCTTATTTTTATTTTACTTGTCTTACAAATAGTTTTAATGGTTACTGGTTGTATGCAACTGACTTCATTTGTTTTGTATTGAGTAGTCAAGAGACACGATTTGCGGACCATACCAGAGGACGAGGAGTTAACCGACCCGGCGGGAGGAACTGAATTGCTGGGGGAGGGAACTGGCGGAACTGGAGGTACCGTACCCCTAGATGATCAAGCGGAAACTGAAGAAATGTTCAACAGCTTTCTTAAAGGGGACCTTGAGCTTGGAGACCCTCCGACGCAGGAGGAGATCAGAGGGAACGGTATGTCTCTTTACCTAGTTGTGTAGCCTAGAATATTCCTGGATTACCCTATTGAAATTTTTTTTGTGTGACTCAGAGGAGAGCGAGACCATCCCAGAGAAGGAATCAGAGATCCCCCCTGAAGCGCCCCCAAAGGCTAGCACCTCGCGCACCGATGGACCTTTTACTTGGATGGAAATGCCAAGTAAAAGGGATTTCGTAGCTGGGGTAGCCGAAGAGGTTGTCGAGCGGATCGAAGGGATCAATCCTAACATAGGTATGGGTGCACCCAAAGGTTTTTACTACGTTAGAGTTTGATGCTCAATTCTGTTTGTTCTAATGTTTGTCTTTTCCCTGTGGACAGGTGCCCAACTGAGGTGGGATCCATCCGAACCTATCAACATGGAGAGTTTACCTACACTTTCCCCTGAAGTTGAACAAGTGCCCAGACCTATTTATGAAGAGGTAGCGGAGGGCTTCGTTCACAATGCCAAAGCGGTATGGACGTGTAGGCGCTCCATTGAACAATTGTGGCTCCAAATTTAGGCGAAAGAGAAGGAGAATTCTGCATTGTCAACGGAACGTGACGATCTGAAGGCCCGATATGAGTTCACCACAGCTAAATTAAATAATGATCGCTCTTGGCGGACCTCCGAGGTCACTTATACAAGGTATTAGAACCTACTCAATCGCCATGCAGGGCTAATACGGAGACTAGGGGAGCGCAGGGCCCAAATTGATTTGCTGAACACCAAATGCCACGATTGGAAGGCTTTCGCCTCCAAAGTGCTCAAATGGAAGCAAGATGAGAAGAACCACAAACACCAGTACAAGAAGTCTCTAAAAGAAGTGTCTATTGAGAAGCGATAGTTAGAAATGTTTGTGGAGGATCTCGATCTGCGCTCTACCTTTGACACATTTGCCCAAAACACAATTGTGGAGATGGAATCTCCTAAACGGTGGATAACGACAGCCTCTGGGGAGGTGCCGGTGGGCAAATTCCCTTTGAAACGTCCCACCTGGTCAGATGTTGATAAGGGAAAGGCACTGGCCGATATTGACTTGGGTCTCGATGGGACGGACTGGGCAAGTGTTCCTGAAGAGGAGATCCTACGGCGACTTGAATTCGGCCTGGGGGGACCTCCTATGGTAAGCGTTTTGTCTCTTTTTTGGAGTTAATTGATTGACTAATGTTTGAAATTTTGACATTCGCTCATTTTTTTTGTGTTGATTATTTCCTCTTTGGTCTTTTCAGGATGAAGGCAGGGATGAGATTGGAGAAGCTAGCCCCAGTGGAGCAGGGGCCTCTGATGCTGGTGGGTCCAAGGAGGACGATCCTCATGGCCCAGATGTTTAGCATTTTAACATTTTTCATTTTTCGATTCACACTTATACTGAAACTGTAACTTGAAAATTATGAAATGAACAGAGACGGTTGATTGTATGTAATGAAATATATATATATATTTTTGGTGTTGATTTTGGGTTTAACATGCCATAGAAATGTAAAATATTTTGGTTTGTTTTCTGTTTCAAATGCAATATAGGAAGCGATTATAAAAGTAGAATGAAAAGCAAGTACTAGTTTATGGCCATTTCGGGCCCCATGCGTA